>PVJH01002433.1:64523-170072 GCA_004026705.1 Nesogale talazaci | reverse complement strand
CCTTCTCTGACACCCCCCCCCCCACCTCCTTAAAATTACAGCTATCTCCCCAACCCCTCATACTATCCATACCTGCTCTTCATATAGTATGGACGGTTGTCTAATGATTACAGTAATTGGCCTTGGACTGAAAGAGACAAGTTACCCTTTACCAAAGTTCTTTGGGATGTTAGCTTCCATTTCCATTCAATTCAAACTCAGTATGAGAACATTTGGGGGCACTATCAGAAATTAGCATGAACACCGACATTGTTGGGAAGTTGAGATTTTCCTAGTTAGTTATCCTTTCAAGAATGGGGTTATTTAGAGTCTCATCAAATGGCACTGCCTGGTACAGCAAACGAGAGAGAGAGAGAGAGAGAGAGAGAGAGAGAGACAGAGACAGAGACAGAGACAGAGAGAGAGAGAGAGAGAGAGAGAGAGATTGAGATTGAGAGAAGTTCTTAGTTGCAAGATGACCGCAAATATACTTGGGTTCTTCATCTTTTTCCTTTTCTCAGTGAAAACCTATCTTCTGCTCCCTAGAATAAACCTCTTTGCATTTTGTCCCTCCGCTTTGATTTATTATTTTAATTCTGTAGCTGTCTTACTGATGTAAAGCATTGGGGGATACAAATCATGTGCAAGGCATTATAGAGACTAAAGATGTATTGGATTATGTGATATTGAGTAGAGGTTCCATCTAAGCAGAAGAAGAATGATATTGTTGATGAAAACCAAACCTGTCCGTGGCATTGTCTGGTAACAGAGGAAGAACTTGACTCCTTGTGGAGGGTACAGACAGGAGGAAAGAGGGCCTGTAAAAATGTCTGCTTTTTATATTGCCTAGGGAGGACTTTTATTTTTATGCCTCTGAAATGGGGACTGGGGTGGGATGGGGCAGGCGGGATAGGGGAGTGTTTGCTTGCCTTTTAAGTCTTCAGATTACTAAGCTGTAAATTCCATGAGACTGAGAAAGGTGTCTAATTCCCTTATTGCATCACACCTAGTACGTAGTAGGAGCTAAGAAAAAAAAACTAGACTGACCACGTGAAGACCTTTGGATTTCAAAAGAGTGCTGCTATACTGAAAAGAAGCTGGACAGTGTGCTAGTCAGTGGCAGCGTTTTTCTGCACCCTCTGTCTTACTGTCATTGCAAGCAGCAGTGCAGTCATCAAGGTAACTCTGATGGATAAATAAGTGGGATATTTTTCTTTATTGACTTCAACATGGTTAGTGCCAGGAATGCACGATTCCCAATAATCATCTCCACATATGCAAAAGGGTTTTAGCTTCACTTGTAATTAGATGCACTTTTCCTGACACCTGGTGTGCTTAGTCTCCAAGTACAGTGATTTTCAGGAAATATCACTTCGCAGGCCCAGAAATAATGGCTTGTGTCATTTTCTTGGCATCCTCCAACACCAAAGCCTTAAGGATCCGTAGATTGTCCTTTTCAACCCTCGCAAGCGAAAGAAAGGGCCTTGGCAGTGACAAAGAGAGAAATTCTCTCAGGGTCCATTGTGAGAAAAAGAATGCAGTCAGCACCACTTGGAAGAAAAACGAGCAAACACTCGTCTAAGCCATCACTCAAGAAGTGTTCCCCATCTTTTAGGAGCTTCCAAATAAAATAAATGCGGGTCATTTTTCTGACACGAATTTTCTTTTATTACCATACCTGCTCCCTCTAAAATGGCACAGTGGCATTTGCGGGAAAGCAGCCTGTGTCTCCGTCGGGCTCTGCAGGAGGTGAGAGATGTTTGAAGGGAGGGAGAAATAAGTGAGCAGTCTCAGTCTCGGTCTGGCGCTCCGGGTCTTGTTGGTAGTGGCCGTCAAGCGAGTTCCACTTCTGGAAACCTTGGGTATTAAACAAACTAAGTCACACCAAAGACTCCATAGCCATGGCCAACACGTCTGCCAATCTGTTGGCCAGCAGCCAAGCGCTTCATCTGCTGCACCACCAGAGATCCCCTTCTACGGTTTGTGGTGCAAGTTGACAAAACCAGTGTTGTTCCCATTTAACAACTAACATACAAGTTTGTCCGTGACCTCGATTGCAGTTTTCCTTTTGTTTCAACATTCTCCTTAATTCCATTCCTGATGTTTTGTTTCTAGTCATCTGACTTCCCTTGTTTGGTGAATCTCTTAGTAGATGATTTTTTTTTTTTACTTTAAAGGATCTGTGTTAGTGTGGGTAGACTTGAGAAACAAATCCACAGAAACTCCTATGTGTACTAAGAGAGACTTATATAAAGGGTACATGTACATTAAGAAAGCATCCCAACCCAGTCCAGTCCAAGCCCAGAAGTCAGACATGAGCCCGTATGTCCAACACTAATCTGCAAAGTCCTCCCGAAGCTCACACAACACTCGCCATGACGCTGACTGCAGGAGGAAAGCAGGATCAGTGAGCGTGTGAAAGTCTCAGAGCTGGCAGGGGTCTCCACGTGGCTTCTCCAGCACCCAGGGCTGCATCAGGGTAGGTCCATGTGGCTTCTCCTCAGGGCTGCCTCATGGGAAGTGAGCCTTGCCAACTGAGGAAGAGAACTAGCCAAGGCAGCCACACACAGGGTACGACCAACAGAGAGCAAGAGACAAGACAGGTGAGGCTCGCCAAACCATTTCTCTCTCTGCCCTTCACTTAAACTGCCCTTTAACTAATCCCACATGTATTCATTGGCCAGGTTGGCACAATAACCCTATCACAGGCTCTCAGCACGCACGGGCAATGTTGTTGATTATATGAAACAAGCTGATGTTTTGCTAACATGTGATCTCAGGGGTCATTTCAGTTCAAGGTTTATGAATAAAGTGATCATATTTTAAGAGGGACACCATTGACCGGGGCACAGGAGGGGGGGGGTAGTTTGTTCTTGATTAAAAATTTGGTTTATATGGAGCAACAAAAATTTTCATAGAATGCAAAAATAGTATTGTAATATATTTATTTTAATTTTAAAATGCCATGGGATGTTGTTGAATTGTTAAAAAGTGGAATGTCTGGTCACGCTATTTATGAATTATCTCAGGAAGATAGTCTCGGGGTGGCCTCTAGTCTCAACAGATCCTTAAGTAAATCTGAACTTGGAAGAATTTGAGTTCTGTGCCATATTTTCTCCCATTCTGCCAGAGTCCATCGATTGGGTCCCTGACCGACATTGTCTTTAATGGTGATTGATCAGGGTTCTGAAGCCTGTGTTCTGGTTTCTCCATATTAGACACTGGAGAGCAAGATCAATGAAACAGCCACTGTCGCCAGGGAACTCTCAGTCTAGTGGGGACCAGTTTCCGTGTTAAACACTCACTGCTGCTGGAACAATTCTGACTCATAGCCACCCTCTCAGACAGAGAATAACTGCCCTCATGAGTTTTCGAAGCTGTAAATGTCTGTAAGAGTAGATAGTCTCGTCTTTCTCCCTCATTGCAGCTCCTGGTTTCAAACTGCTGACTTTGTGGTTAAGAGCCCAACAGGTAACCCACGACATCACCATACAATTATAAAAAAAAAAACCAAGGAAACTCAGAGAAAAGAAACACAAAAACTTCCAGTATCTCTGTCCCTCCATCTTCAGGGTTTTTGTATTGTGGTGTTTGTTTTGTATCAACTGGAAGTGATTTGACCGTATTCATGATCAGACAGTAAAGATTTATTTATCTGCTTATTGGTTTATTGCTTGTTTCCCTTCTAGAATGGAAGATCCAGGCATCCTTCTAGCATGGCAAAAAGACCAGCACATGGTTGATGCTCAGTAAATATATGTTGAATGAATCCATTACAGAGTTAGCCAGGCAGAATGAGTGTTGCCTCTTTCTGTCTCTTGGGGGAAGTTCATTGGTGTTGAAGCTTGACTAAGTTTCTCTCTGGAAGGAGTGGTCTCCATGTGTACCATGATTAGGGTCTTTGCTCAAGGCAGAGGGAAAGGAGCAGCTACCTTGGCTAACCCTTCCTGGAGGAGAAGGGCTTCCTGGGACTAAAATCCATACTTTCACCCAGTTCCATACCTGTGATGAGTGTTTTCCTTGAGCATAAAGGATTAGCCCATTTTAAGGAATTTTCTTCTAGTCTTGCCTCTTGAATTTCTTTATGTTCTAGTCAATACTCATTTGGGAGGTTCTGTGATCAGCACACCTTTGTCGTCTCACACCTCTCCCCCTCTAGCCTACGTGATGCCAAATGACCAGCCACTGAAATAGCTGCACCTATTCCTGTGTCAACAGCCGACAGTCACTTGCCTCGGTGAAGTCCGTAGCTGTCTTTCTTCCCATTCCAAGAATCTGTAATACACTTGAATTAAATTAAAAATGCTTTTCATCCATTTATCACACACATCGAGAACAGAATGAGGCAGCTCCTGGTGCTTATTTCTCAGAATTCAGGCCACCAAGGCTATGCATCTGCTGCTTGCCAGGTATACTGTTCCCTGCCCTCCCCTTACTGACCACCAAACTCCCCATCCCTGTTCCTTGGTGTCCCCCAGCTTTGGCGGCTTTGACCTATGCAACCCCATCCTCATGTATTTCAGTAAGTCGGAGAATCCAACGCCATTTATTATTCAAAGCACTCAGCATTTAGTTTCAGTCTCCGCACTAAAGAGAGGGGAAATAAAAACAGATATCATTAATCTCTAAGCTTCTCCTGTGGCCGCAGTTGCCAACTACAGCCTCAAAGACCTGTAGTGGATTTACAACTTTGCATGTTTTTTATTTCCTTTACAGCTGAACACATGAGGAAAATTGATTTATGGATCCTATATCCTGCTTATTTGGGGGGAAAGAGACGCAAAGAGTTTTCCAAGCTGCAGTAAATTCAAACATCACTAGGAGTTCTTTATAGGTGTGTGTGTGGGGGGAGGGGTCCTAACTGAAGTGGCATGCCGCAGGAGCTCATAAATTCAAAGTAACAAAACTATTTCCTATGCACCTGGAAGTTCAAAATGACAATCTGTTGATTCTGTGACTTCCCCTTCATAAAAACTCAGTGTCTTTCAGAGTCTTCTCCAACAGGAGCCTACGATTCTGGAGCCCAATAATTGATGGCCCCTATGTTCGAACAAGCAATTCAAAAATAAGGGAGTATATTGCTTAACTAGACCGTTCCCTTCCTCCTTGAACCTTCTTTTCCCTTATTCTATTCTCTCTCAGCCCCTTTCTCTCACTTTCTTGTCTACTTGTTTGTTTCCTGTATATAAACGTCCAAGCAAGTTTAAGAGCCTCAGAAACAACACACAAAAAGCCCTTCTTCCTTCCCGCCTTTCTGTATTTTAAACCATAAATTCCTCCACTTACTGCAGTCATACGTCCCAAGGGGTGTTGGGGGGGCAGAATTTGCTTTTGCTTCTTAAATGTTTTAGCACCTGTACCCCACAGGGCTTCCAAAAGTGAGGAAAGTATATTTCCTTGTATCCCAAAGGGACTGCATATCACCTCGGCCATGCAGCTACCCAGTGTCACTTTATAGAGGTCAAAATGAAGCAGGTCTGGTGGACAAAGAAAGGTTTAAAGAAGTCAGCCGCAACTTCCAAGCTTCGTCTCTTTTAAGTGTTCTTTTGTGCTTTGACATCGATGCTTACCTTCTTTGAGAAAATGCATCCATAAGGGGGAAAGAGAAATTTTACTTGATTTACATTTCTTAGGGTGTCTTTAAAATATGTATATTGTAAGCGGTAGAAATTCATTTTCACCATTCTATTACTCAGCCAGCTGTCCTGCTCTTAGGTGTTTGCTGAATTGATCTAAAGGTATTGAAAAGGATCAGGACTTGCAACAACATGGGTGAATCTTAAATAATGATGATGAACTAAATAAGCCAGACTCCCTTCTACTCCCTAATTATATATGATATAATTCCATTTGTATCAAATTGCAGAAAATATGAACTAATCTATAGTGACAGAAAACATACAGCAATTGACTAGAAATGAGTGTGTGTGTGTTGGCGGGGAGGGCCAGGAGGAAGAGGAGCTGGTACCAAGGGCTCAAGTAGAAAGAAAATATTTTGGAAAGGATGATGGCAACCTATGTACAAATATGCATGATACCATGGATGCATGGATTCTTATAAGAGTTCCAATAGTCCCCAATAAAATGATTTATTTTTTAAAAAAGAAAGAAAAAGAAATGACTGTAAGAGAGAACAAGAAGGCAAAGGAAATGTCGAGGGGAGTAAATGTGTATATTGTCTTGATCTTTAGGATGGCTTCATGAATGTAGATATACACAGATGTGTATAGATGAGGATATATGCACACATATATGAGGTTAAGTAAAAGTAATTTCTGTAAAATCCTGAAACCTTTATTAAACCAAATATCAAAATGTCAAGCTATCATTTCCCCATACATAACCCTCTCTCTAGCTCTGTGCCCTTCTGAAGGCAACATTTTCATCTCTTTAACTCTTCTGAACCCTTCCATTCGCACCATGCTGTTGGGGCATCCTCAAGGGGGTCAGTTTTTGTTTGTGTTAAAAGTGTTTGTGAGGTAGGGAGCAAGTGAAGTTTGAAGGGAAAGTTCAGGGGAATAGGGCTCCTGAGATAACATTCCCCAGTGCCATTTCTCAAAGACGACCCTGGCTTACTGTTGTAGAGTAGGCATGCCTATTTTCATGATGAGGGAGGCAAGTTCCTCAGCATAAAGTTCCAGGCCTTTTTCTTTCTCATCGATGTAATTTTTAATTTTCCCTATACCTTCTGAAAAAAGATCTATCAATATCATCCTCTGTCATCCCTGCAAACAGTTGCCATAACCACCAGAGCTTACCCCTTAGTCCTTTTTGAACTGCCTCGGCAGATCGCTCTGGAAGTCACTGCCTTCATTGGACTTCTTTTTGGAAGACATCTTCGTGAGATGAAGACAGGTGTATGACTGACATGACCTGTCTATACTTTACTGATCACAGGCACCTGTCTAAGCCTGTTTTCTTTGGAATAAACACGTGCATGTATTAATGGAACCCTTATAGCAAATACTTTATATCTTACCTGTGTAGGTGTAAAAATTCATTAATTGTATACCTGAGGTGTTTATAGATATTATACATGAGTTATATTTCCGTGAAGCTAAATAGAGAAGATTTCTTAAATTAGAGAAAATTTAAAATTATGAAAGGCACTGTTTTAGAGACCAAACACAGGGTTGGAGGAAAATGGTCATTTTGTGCCTCACTTATTGCCCTACAAGGAGAGTCTCAGCAGATGCTGTTGCTAGGTGCCAGAGTCAGCTCTGACCCATAGCGACCAGAAGGGAACCCTGCCTGGACCTGCGCCCCTCTCACAATGGTTCTTATGTCTGAGTCCATTGTTGCAGTCAGTGTGTCCATCCATCTCGGTGAGGGGCTTCCTCTTTTTCACGGCCCCTCTCCTTCACCAAGCATGATCTCCTTCTTCAGGGACTGGTCTCACCTGACAGCATGTGCAAAGTATGTGCGATGAAGTCTCACCATGGTTGCCTTTAAGGAGCATTCTGGCCACACAGGGCGGGTCTATTCTGTTCTTTCGGGTTTACTCTGGGTTGAAATTGACTTGATGAGAGTGAGTTTGAGTTTGACACAGGACAGAGGAGAACTTTCCCTGTGGGTTTCCAAGAGCATATGCCAGAGGAGCCAGCCCCTGGCATTATCGTCATGGGTCAGGTAGGCACAATTGTGCAGTGACAATAAGTAAAGATTATAGTGAAGTCATAGAAAATATGAGAGAAATAATGGAGTCAGAAACATTTGCATGGTCGCATGCTCACCTCAGCCCCACTTGGTGGTCCATGTGGAGAGAGCAAGCCAGGTTTATTGCTAACCAAGGCTTTGAAATCTTTTGGGGACATGCAAGCCCCTTAATTACAGGTAAGCACATAACCTCACAGGAAGGGGCTAGCCTACAGGTACTGCAGTAATGAGGGGGAGGATCTCGGGGAATACACACAATAAGAAGGGAAGGTGTTGGGGACACACGTGTGACAAGGTGAGCCGGACTTCAGATTCATGCTGGGGCCCCAACCTTGATTAGCCAAAGCTTTCAGGGGAAGTGACCCATTGTCCTAACAGCAAGCAATGAGCCCTACCTTTTGTGGGAGAGACAATGGCATCTGGAAGGCTGGAGCCTTCAGGGAAAACATCTCTAATCACCTGACCTCCCACTGAGTGCTGACAAACAGCCTCTAATATTTGGTAAAACTTTGGAGGAGTCAGAGTTGGGGAAGTCTTATGTTAATCCCACAGCTGTAACTGTTTATGGGAATAGAAAGCTTCCTTTTTCTCCCAAGAAACAGCTGGTGGTTTTGAACTGTGGACCTTGTGGTTAGCAGCCCAACCACTACATCACCAGAGCTTCTTTTCAGAAGATGGCAGACTGAGAACCTGGTAACAACCGAGGGGAGGGGAAATCTAAGGAGCAGTTGTCTGCTATTAGATTCCATTAGAGACAACGATCAGGAAAACAAACATTAATAGAATTTCTGGACACCATCAGGAAGAATATTGGGAACTGAGTGAGAGGTCTCTTACCCTTGGATGAATTTAAGAATTTCTGAAGCTAGAAGGTCTTACAGAGACTTGACAAGTAGGCCATATCATGCAAAAGGGAAACTGTACCAGTCAAAGCGGTAGAGGACTGTCACTGGAGAATAAGTTGTTAGAAAAACACTTTAGGCCAGAAGATGAAATCTGGGAGAAAATACGAGTAGCTCGCTTAACATGTGGAGAGATTATTTATTAAATCTTGGAGATAAGGCTAGAAAGAAGCAGCTTTAGGGGAAAAGAAAGTGCACTTAAAAAGCAGTGCAGACTGAGACTATCAATCTGCTGGTCTATGTTAATTCCCAGATGGTAGCTGATTGGAAGTTATTAGGCAAAGTTAAAGATCTTTAGGAATGAAGCCCCCAATTTCCAATGCCATACAGAGTGAAGACCTCCTTTGCATGAGGCAGCATGCTCAGCTAAAGTTAATCTCCAGTTCCATGTAATGACTCTTCTACTGTCTTTCTGATGTTGTCTATAGCACTTTGACCATGACTTCATGTTCCGAGCATTTCTATCAAGTACTAAACTTATTGGCATAAATACTTTACAGTTAGAATAAGCAGACACGGATTTAGAAGCCCCTTCATCAACTTGGGGTTGGATCATATGGTGAGCCCCCTATGTTGGGAGACCCACTTAAGACTGGTGCAGAGTGATCTCTTGGATCTGATACTTTGTATCTGACTGTGGCATAGCGGAAGAGAGACACTTGGTTGCCCAGGCAGTTTCCCCTGGCACCTGGCTCATTTCATGCCCTGAAGGAGGAAAGACAGAAAGGAATAAAAATTCAGAGGAGTGCAATTACTCAGAGAGAGGACAGCTGATGGTGTGGTGTGTGCTTCTTGGCTTTGTGTGGAATGCCAAAGTGCTGCCTTGAGAGAGTGAACTCCAGCCATCTGCTTGCTTGGGACCTGGAGAGCAATCCAGCTGACACCGACCTCCCTAATTAAGAGGGGTGTGGAGCGTGTAGGCATGGCTGTCCGGTGTAATCTCTAGGAAGGAGCTGAGTCTGGGAATTCAGGAGGCTCTCGCTTGAAAATGAAGATGCGATAAAGCTGGACGACACCCAAGGGCCCAGATGCCAGGCCTCCTTTGTGCAACGCATACACAGGTGGAGTTCAGAAAACGGGCAGACTTTGTTCCAACGTGTCTGGATAACCTGGGTCACGACTAAATACAGGTCCCTTTCCCTGTGCTGGTTTCTTGTTGACTCTCACCATACCACTTTCTTGTGAGCACGGCCATCGGTACTTGCTCCTGCTTCTCTGTGCCTACCGCCATTTCATCTGCTTGCTTCGGGGAGGGGAATTTCCTGACCATTCCAGTAATCAGCGCATGATTCCCGCAATAACTAGCCACACAGGGAAGCCCCAGGAGAGGCACAACCGATTGGACTTTGCTGTATTTTTATGCGGAGATTGATAATCAAGGCGAACAATTCTAGCAGAAGGTGAACAACTCATTAAACAGAGGGGAAAAGATCATAAAATATCGCCTGCTGCTTAACAATCGTAGGGCGGGAGCATTCCCTGGAAGCATACAGCTGTTACACTGGATGGCTCATAAAGCCTGGGTAAAGTCCGTCAAGGGCCTTTTTGCTTCGTGAGGGACCATTTTTTTCCCACACAGTTATGATAGCATCTGCTTCTTGTCCCTGGAAGTGCGAAGTATTCACAGGCACCGGCACATGGATGAGCCCTGCATGGGAGACATCTGGCTCCTTAGATGGGCTTTGGGTCACTTCTAATGCCTTTATGGGGCATCGCATAAAAGTGCAGATTAAGCTTCAGCTGACAGTCATTGAACACCTGCTGTGCGTCAGGCACTGAGCAGGCCTACCGCGGCCAGGTAGGCATCGCTGTCATTTAGAAAAGAATATACCAGGGAACACAGAGCCTTGGACTTTTTTTTTGGGGGGGGGAGGCATCACTGCCCTCTGGTGGGAGTGGGAGGCCCAGCCTTGCTCCTGGAGACCTGCTGCTGGATTCAAACCGCAAAGCCAGTGGGCCGCAGTCCCGCGCTCAACCACTATGCCACCAGGGCTCAGCCTGCCATGGACTTTTTGAGTGACCTACCGAGGCTATCCATTGGTCCAAGCCCCAGGTAGGATTCCTGACCCTACTGACCTCGCTCTGTGCATCTTGCTGCAGGGAGATGAGAGAAATGGGATGCATATCATTTCAGTGGGAATGTTCCATTCCCAGCTGTGCTGTATGTATGTGCGTGTGAACCCCTTTCGCATCTGCTTGCCCCACCTGGGGACCTGTGCATCTGTGTGTTAGAGTAAGCATGAGATTTTCCAGAAGACTTAAAATAAATGAGGGTGATACCATCTGGCCTGCTTAAGTCCAGTTTCCCCAGAAGCAGACCCTGAGGTGAGCGAGGCCGCTTGCGAACCTGCTTTTTAGGAGTGTGGTTCCTGGCTGCTGCTGGAGGCTGCTGGGTGCTAAGAAGCAGGCCCCCTGCATGATGACCACACCCAAAGGCAACACGCTACAGAGAGGGCTTGCACAGCAGACTGACCACCCCAGTGGTTCATTTGAAGTGTGCCGGGGCCTCCATCACCATCACACGGTCAGTGGCAAGCCGACTGAAAATTGCTGTAGGAGGTCTGTACAACGGCGTGTGTTCCCATCGCGTGCGTTCTACCTGCTCCCTGGAACACCTTTTACCGCTGACCTCTGCCCGACCTCCCTGGGAGACATTTCGGGTTTGTCTGCCTCCACTTCCAGTTGGCGCTGAAGGCTGCTGAGGAGGCTGCCGTGGGTCAGGACGCAGGAATCCTGAGTGGACGCTGCACTCATAGCTGACGAGCAACCGGGAGGACCCTGGCCTCAGCCTGGCAGGCCTCCACAGGGATCTGACCAGAGTGTGAGACTACTGGCAGCTGTTGCTTGGCAGTCGTTGCTGACTCCTGGGAAAAGCCCCCAAAGTGGACTCTGCGCCCATTGTCAGAACTCCGCGTGCCCTGTGATTCAAGCCTCTGAACAAACTATAGAACAAACTCTGCTGGTGATCACGTTGCGTCTTTCTGGATCCCCTTCCAGTCAGCATGAGCATTGTGATGGAGGGTGCTGTGTGCATCATGGGAATTCTAGAAAGGAGCAGAAACAATATTTGGGGGGGGGGGAATGACAAATAATGCCATCGATCTGAATGGGAATCTACAAATCTAAGAAACTCAATATTCAAAAGAAACTTGAGTAAGATAAATCCAAAGAGAGTGACACAAGATAAAGAGAGAATCCTGTTTCTGTCTCCCAAGGACTGTTTGGTGGTTTTGAACTGCATACCTGATGGTTCGTAACCCACCGTGTAACCCACTATATCGCCACAGCTTCTTTGGAGAAAATGATAGAGTTTGAGACACTCATCAGAATGGCAGAGGGACCCATAGGAATCACTGCCGGAAGATTTAGTTTGAGATTCAGACCAGGAAAATGAACAAAAACAGAATTTCTGGACATTTTCAGCAATATTGGAAACGAAGCTAATTGAAAGGTAACATCTTAACCTTGATTGGAATTTAACATTTTGTCTGGCACTAAAAGGTCTTAGGGAACTTAGATAATACAAAAGGGAAAGTATAATAATCATGTCTAAATTAGTATAATACCTAATTCAATATAAATGCGATGCAAATAGCACTTTATGCCCCTTGTTAAGCTTTGAGCAATTACTTTGACCACTTAATTGAGATTTTTAAGAAACACTCCCTCCCCTTATTTTAGAATATTTAAAAAAACTAGTTGGGTGAATCTGCAGATGTAAATATAGAGGACTGAGAGTGGATTGCCAGACTTTCCTTCCTCGTTTGTTTTTGAACGAAAGCTCTACTGAAACCTAGAGCAGCATGCAGGCCTCCAACTGTGCATGAAGTGGATTGCCTGGGGATCCAATGTCCTCATGGAAGGCAAGGAGTCTATGATGGCTGTGAGTGAATTGGAGGGAGCAGGGTCACAAGTCCCTAAGTCCTTCAACTAGTTTCCTCTGCTGGTAGGGCAGGCAGGCCCCAGTAGCCCAAGGATAGTCCATGGAAAAAGAGCTGAATTTTCTGACTGTTGGCCATGGAAGGGGTACACAGATGTCAGAAAGAGGTGCTTTTCATCACTGGCAGAGAGATGGAACTTTCCACTCCCTTTGACAGTTACCCTTTGGGAAACTCACAGGGACAGTTCTACCCTGGCCTATAGAGTCATCATGAGTCAACATCGGTGGCAGGGAGTGCTCTTCACCACCAAGTTCATTGGTACAGCCCTTTCCAACCAAGCCTGTGTGAAACAAAACCTCAGTATGTGTCACATCGGATGAGAGACTGGGACAAGACAGGCTGGCATCTCTTGGGAATGAAGAGAGGCTGCTCTGAAGTGCACGTCCATGTTCTCTTTATCAGGTGGGAAAGCAAAAAGAGAAAATGAGCAGCAGAGGGTTGTCCATGGGCAGGGAGCCTCCCCATGTGAGACCATGCCGTAATTTGGAGTGCCACAGATTCCAAAATCCATGTGTGCTTTTCTTCAACCCAATAGCTGCATGTAAGAAAAATAAATTATATAGTATGCGTACCCATAGGAACAGCATTTTAAGTGGAAGCAGATTTCTACCATTTTGAAGAAATGTCAACTCTTTGTTGGAGAGCAAGGGGGTTCCTCACACGTGCCCCAGATGAACATGGAAACCAAATTCCTGCGTAAATTACAGCAGAATCTGCTCCTGCCCTTTGCGCACTGGATGTGTCAAATGAGTCAGCATGGAGGATGCTGGAAACCAAGCATAAAATAACTCAGCTCACTTGCCGTTGAGTCCATTCTGAGTGACAGTGACCCTGTAGAACAGGGTAGAACTGCCCTGGTGGGTTTCCCAGACTGCAACTCTTTCGGGGAGGAGAAGGGCTCCTCTTTCTCCAGAGGAGTGGCTGGTGGTTTTGAACTACTGACCTTGTGGATAGCAGCTCAGTTCATAACCCACTACGCTATCATACAGTCTAACTGCTGGGACTGAGTAGTTCCTCTTTTGGGACTGTGTAATGAAGTGCAGAGTGTAGTAATAGTTGCAGTAATAAAGTTGCAGTATTAGTCACTAGAGTGGGATTATGCTTGTCTCCTACAGCCCTAGTTTCCCTGTCAAGTCCAGTTGGCAGACACCATCAAAAGGGTGTAAGTGGTGATTGAAAAAAGTAGTGAATTCCATATTGTTATGATGGTCACAGGATTTTTGTTTCAAGGTTTGAGGGTGAATGTGCCCTTCTCTCTTAGATTCTAGAATGTTGATAGACTTAATGTTATATTTATGAGATTTTTCTTTGCAGCTATAAAAGAGGAGAAAGTGGGATTAAACTTGGCCAGGAAATGATAGCTATTGAAGTTGGATATCAGGTACATGAACTCTTCTTCTTTTTTTTAATGTTTCTATGTGTTTACAGTTTTCCCTAACAAAGAGTAAAAGAATGAATGAACCTAGTCTATTCCTAATGCTCTTTTAAGAAAAAGCACAGCAAGTTCAACCTGGCAGGTCCCAGAGTGTCCCTGTCTCCCTGGTGACCATAAGGCCCCTGACACAGGACGGAGCGAACACATGATTCCAAGCACAGGGGATCATTGTGCTGCTACCATTTGCTTTCCTTCCCAACTCCCACGCCTGTGGTCACAGGGCACTCATTACTACACTTGTGTTAGTGTTAGCCATCCATCATTACCGCTTACAAAATTACTCTTTCATAGGGGTTTTCAGGGTTGCGCTAATTTGAGCAGCACCCTCTATTACCATTGCATATACTCTCATCATTCTCTCTTTGCTCACATAAAGACATTAAGGAACATGTGGGTTTTGATTACTTTTCCAGAGGAAGCAGGGTACAGTTTTATTGGGCTAGTCAAGAAAAGCTAGCTGTAGTCTAACCCCAGACATCTGTGGCATGGAGCACGGTGGTCTAATCCATGTGGAAAGCCCTACAGCAGGCTCATATCTGAACCCTGGTCTACCACGAGATATCATCTTTTGGACGAGTTGGAGGTTTTAGAGCTTAATCAAGAAGGACGTTGAGGCAGTCACTCATCTGTGTTAATTTCAGCACAGGGAGTGTAGGGGTGAAGGCTAGCCTATCAATCTGGAGATAGCCAATGAGACCTCTGTGTGGGGATGGCTTCCTCCTGAGAATTCTGGGAAGTCTCCCGGTATTTCCCAATTGGAGGTGAGAGACCATCGACTTAGTTCCTTGGAGATGAACTACTGACAAGATGAGATGACAGCATGCTGATAGATCCTGATTTCTGGAGACTGAAGGACCCAGAGGAGAAGCCACATGAGCTTACCCTAATGGAACCAAATCTCTGGGGCCCAAGAAGCCATCATGGAGACTCCTGCCAGTGCTGAGATGCTTGGGAGGCCATGGGGAGTCCCCTACCAGTGCTGAAATGCTTCTCCCACCAATGGATACTGCAGATGGACCCTGAGTCCTGGAAATGGGGAGACCCCTGCCAGCACCAGGATGCTTCTACCACTGCTGGATACACAAGACTCTGCATCCACTGGCCTATGATTGCCTGGTGTCATTGCATGTGCTTTGTAAGTCGGAAGGAGACTTTATAGACTGGGATCGGACATGTGGACTAATATCAGACTTATGACTTTGGACTGAACTGGGATGGGATGCTTTCCTCAATGTTCGAGTCCTCTTGTATATAAATCTTTCCCTTATATCCATATGTGTGTTTGTGAGTTTGTTTCTCTAGTCTACCTGGACTAACAGAGACCTAAAAAAGGAATCTAGGTTTAAGAGTAATCTCAAGAAGAAGTTAAAGAGTCAGTGATCAGGCAGTGAACCACTATGAGAACTGTTTATCCTCGAGGCAGGAAACGTCTGCCTGGAGGAGACAGCTGATGTACTTAGAACACTTTGTCCTCCCTAGTTTGCAAACCCTCCCCATTTTGCACAAAGACCAATCATTATTGGTATCATTAGCTGGGAGTTTGCACACATATCTACCAAGGTTATGGAGAATAAAGAAAATTTTACAATATGAAAAGCTTATTGGTGTAGCGTAATCTATTAATCCAACAGAGTACATTTCATTTTCTTTCAGACTTAAGTATATAGTTTCTGATTACATCCAAAGATCTTTTCTTTAAAAACATGCCCATTACAACAGAAAAGTGGGTGGGGGAGACGTTGGACAGTGTAAGACATGAACATTTAATAATAATTTATAAATGATCAAGGGTGTGGGGTGGGAAGGGAAAAAATTAGCATCTGATTAAAGGACTCAAGTAGAAAGAAAATGTTTTGAGTATGGTGATGTCAACAAATGTACAGATGTGCTTGACACAATGGATGTATGTATTGATTGTGATGAGTTGTATGAACCTCCAATAAAATTATATATATACTTATTTTTTGTATATGTATATATATCCATCACCTGTCTGTTATACTGTGGTGGCCTATGTATTACTGTAAAGTTTCAAATATTTCTCAAGTGCCTGCATGGTAACCCATAATAATCAGGTTTCAGCAGAGCCAGCAGGCTAAGACAGACTAGAAAGATCTATTTCCCCAAATCAGCTAATGAAAAATATGGACCACAATGGAATATTCTATATAATTCTGAACACAAAGCCCCTAGATTGGAAAACTTGGAGTAATAGGCACAATGACTCAAACACAAATGATCTGGAATATGGCATGAAGACCAGGCAGCACTGCATTTGAAAGTCACCAGGGGTCAAACCTGACTCACCGAAATAACATATAAAGAGATGTATAGTATCATGAACACAATAGATTCTCAGAAGACAAGGGTCCCGCCCAAACCTGGGGTATTTCCCCCCAAAGTTTTGTATTTTTTTTTTTAGCAGAACAACCTTATCACCTTCAAAGTATTCTCTGTTACACTTACTATATTTGTCAAATCTGTGATTCTTTTGGAACCATTTTTCAAACTCACCTGTTTGACAGCATCTCCTCCATTTTTTTACTTTACCTCTTCTATGTTGTTAAATCTCTGACGTTTAATGTCCCTCTTTATTCACAGAAACAAAAGGAAGTCTCAGGGAGCTAGGTCAGGCGAGTCAGGTATGTGGGGCAAGAGAGACTTGCTGTTTTTTGCTTTCGTTCTGCCTCTTCACAGCATCCTGTGGGGAATCAGGCCAGCTGGTCACTAGTGGTATGTTGCTGGTATACACAGCTGCTACTGTGACCGTGTCAATGGATCACCCATTGAACAACTCATGATTTGTCTGGTGTTCTGACAGTGCTAAGGAGTGCATGGGTATTTTGTCTTGGTTCAAGTCAGCACTTTGGTTTTGAGTACCTATCACCCGATGTGATAATGCTATGGTTAGTACTGGCAAAATACAGTATAATAACTTAGTCTAAACTGGAAGGAATACAGTTCTTTCGTAGGGCTGATGCTCAGAAGACTGGAAGAGACACCTGAGTTCTGTCAGTGCAGAGTATGATAGACCCACAACCACATCTCTCCTCTGTTTTGCCTGGAGCTGTGTAACTTGTTTAGACTTGTGATTGGCATCACACCCTCAAATCAAACTGTTGAATCTCTTGAATACAGAGAGATGCTGCAAATGTTAATGACTATCTTACTTGTTCATTCAAAAATCTGTTGAACACTGGTGAGTTCCAGATATTGGGGTTGGGGTTGGCTAGGTTTTAACTGAAGTCTCTTGAGTGGTGCAAACAGTGAAATATACTGAGCTGCTTAGTGAAGGATGAGATGTTCAAGTTCATCCAGAGGCCCCTTGGAAGAAAGACCTGGTGATCTACTTCAAACAAACAAACAAAACCCCCAAGCCTTTGAAAACCCTGTGAAGCACAGTTGAACTCTTGACTCACCTGGTTTCCGTGAGTGAATGAACTTGATTGCCACTGCTTTTTGAGCTTCAGCTAGCCCTATGATTTCAAAACAAGAAGCACCGTCGGTTATTAAATCCTGAAAGCAATACAAAGTGCTTACAGCCATCGCATTCTCTGAGTAGAGACTCTCCAGTGCCTGAAACAAGAGGGCTGATAAATTTAGTTCCTCCATAGTCAAGGATTGATCTTACGTCGTTGTTTACGGCCGGCAAGTTCAGAATAGTATCACGTGGATTTTGAGCCAAAATGAACACAGAAAAATAGACAGTTCGTCCCAGTAATAGAAAGGGGCCAGCAGCTAGCTGGTGACGGCTCCTGTGGATGACTGCCATGTGAAAGTGATTCTCAAAGGCCAAGAGCAAGGAGATGAAAAGAACCAGGAGAGTTTTAAAAGTCAATGAGAGTAATTTGCAAGCTTGAGTCAGGAGGCAAGCTGGACACGCCACAAAGAAACGTATTTTCTAAATAACTATTTTTTTTTTTTTTGGCAAGAGACTTTTGATAACTTGCCTTTGAGTAACTATTTGTTGATGAAGTGTGTAGTAATCACTTCCATTGCGGCTGGCTCTGTTTTCTTCTCAGACCTAATTCCCATGATTCAGTGGGCTCCAAGAGCTCCACTTTTATTACCCTCACTGTGGCTGACATGCATTTCCACTTTGTACTCTTAATCAGATAAGTGGCTGTGAGCTGGGGAGCGCTTTCACTAAACACCTGGCTAGCCTGAAGCTCTTTGCACTTCACAAAATGGGATACAGAAATGATAATGGCTTTTCCATTTTAGACTGGATTAAGGAATTCTGTAATCAACATTATTTTGAAATTCTTCATTGAGTAAGAAGGTAAAAATAGACTTGATACTTTACTGCTGTAGGAGATTTTATCCAACAGAAGGGGAAAACATAGATTTTAAATGATAATTTGTTCCAAGGACATTTACCTACCATTGAAGCTTTCTTTTTTATTTGATATCTTATGTAATTATTACCAGGACTGTCCACTAATGTATTCCTTGCAAGTAGGCTTACCATACACAGAATTGAGTTTTTTTCTTATATGAACTTTTATTATTATTGTCTGAACGAGATAGATCCGTACATGGTGGAAGTGTTAGTTATTAATGAGAGAAAAATACATTTATATGGTCTTACATGAATTTTCCCTTGAGAAGCATCAGCCTTGTCATGTAAAATGCACTTATCACATGTTCTGGGCAGAATTTGTTGAGCTTTTCAGTGTACATGTGTGTTAGTCCTGGTAGACTAGAGAAACAAACCCATAGACACTCATATGTATATAAGGGAGAGCTTTATATACAAAAGGAAATGAACGTTGAGAAAACATCCCAATGCAGTCAAGTCCAAGGTCATAAATCTGATATTAGCTCTTATGTCTGATACCAATCTATAAGTTCTCTTCAGACTCATGAAACACATGCAATGATGTCAAATGCAGAATGACCACAAGCCAGGGGGGAGAAAGGCTTTGGATCCAGTGGTGGTGGGAGTATCTCAGTACTGGCAGGAGTCTCCACGTGGCTTCTCTAGGTTGTTCAGGTTTCTAGCCGCATCAGGGTAGGTCCATGTGACTTCTCCTCAGGGATGTCTCGCAGGGAGCCAGTCTTATCAGTTGAGTGTCTCCCAGAAAGTGAACCGAGAGAGATATTGTCTCCCACCTCCAAGAAGGAATTACCACATTTCCCAGAATTCGCACACAAAGGTCTCATTGGCTATCTCAGTTGACAGGCTAGACTCCACCCCTATACTCATAATCCTCAAATTGATACCAGATTAAGTGTCTTCCACAACATGCCACATAGAACCATCAACTACCTTCATGAATTGGTATTTTTAGGGGTGAATGTTTTCTCATCCTTCTCTTTCTACTTTGTGGGTCATCCTGAAAGCTACTTTCCTTAACCAGCTCCTTCCATGTCACTGAATTTTCAAAACTGAAGGAACTTTCTTGGCACCAAGATTAAATGACTGGGATTAGAGTTGGAATAAGGACTCCTAGTAGCATGACAGCTAAACACTCAGCTAATAACGGAAAGGCTGCTTGTTTGAACTCCCCAGTGACTCTGTGGGGGGAAAAAAGACTTGATCTACTCACATTAAGATTATAGCTTAAAAAGCCAAATGGGGCATCTCGACTCTGAATATAGAGTCACTATCAGTATCAGTCAGAATCAACTCAATGGCTCATAACAAGAGTTTGAATGGAGTCCTGGTGGTGTGAAGGTTAAGTGGTAAACTGCTGAGAGTAACAGCTCAAATGCAACCCAACCAGTACCTCTGTGGGAAAAAGACCTGACAATAGTAGGATTTTACCCTATTAAAACCTTTGAGACAGTTTGGTTCTTTAATACAGGAAGTCACCATGAGTCTGAATCCTGTGTTAAGTTGGGTAGACTAGAGAAACAAACTTGGTGGCACTCCTAATGCAACCCAACCAGTACCTCTGGGAAAAAGACCTGACAATAGTAGGATTTTACCCTATTAAAACCTTTGAGACAGTTATGTTCTTTAATACAGGAAGTCACCATGAGTCTGAATCCTGTGTTAAGTTGGGTAGACTAGAGAAACAAACTTAGTGGCACTCCTATAGTGTAAAAGAGACCTGTATATCAAGAAGTAATTAAGTATCAAACAGCGCAGTCCAGCCAAGAACAAGTCATAAGTTCATAGTCCACAAATCCCTCTTTAAACTCACACAGTCAAATGCAAAGATGCAGAATGCAGGAAGATTATAGGTTGGTGGGTGCAGAGTCTTGTAGATCCAATGCCGGTGGATGCATCTCCAGGGCCCTGACTGCCATCAGTGTGGCTCAAAATAGTCCATCAACAGGAAGGTGAAGCAGACAGAGAGAGGGGAGGTTCCCAGGACCTTCCTTATGAAAAGACCACGCCCACAAGGAGGAATTATCAGACTGATTGACAGATCAGTCTATTTATCATATTGGCATGAGATTATGTAACTACCACAGCCCCTAATAGCAACAATTTGAACATGAGGATGGAAAGGAAAGGGTTGGCTCCATGTTCCCTTGAAGAGTAATTTTACTGTTGAATCAGGAGACTTTCTCTCCTCTAATGTGAGAAGAGAATGAAATAATGAAAACTGTGGGAAAATAACCTAATCCTTTTCTATAATATCCCTTCTGTAATGCTTAAGACACTTTCCAGTGGGTCCAGTGGTTGCAGAAATACAACAGTATCTCTTTTATTTGATGTTGGTGCTTTTGATAGATTGTTCATTTTACACAGTGTCATGACCCTCTGTGTAGATGTAAGATGTAAGATGTAAGATGATAAGATTTAGGATGAGGAAGTGTTGATACTAAAGGAATCTTCTCAAATGGAGAAATCTGTCCCTCCAGGGTTAGAGAACAGCATTCCCATGGTGCACCTTCCTGAAGAATTTGTTTTAAGGTTTGAAAGAAACCATTTTTCAGATCACAATACTCCAAGGTGTATTGTGGAATAGACTATGCAAAGTGTGTGTAAGAGTTGTTAAAATAAGGACATAAACTTTTGAGTAGTTTCTTTTTTAGCTTCCTTTGACTGTGCCGTACCCTCTACTCGTTCCTGCCCCCTTTTATGGGAATATACCCATTAAAGTTGGGTGCTTTAGCTCTCACAGAGTTTGCCATTTTGGTTTTTAGTAAGACACAGGTACTTTTGTGTTACTTGTTATGAGTGAAGGACGGAAATATCGTGCTACAATCTACAGGGGTCCTCAAACTATGGTCCATGGCCAGATTGTAAGCAGGACACCATTGACAGGTAGGGAGAGTGGGGCGGTTTCTTGATTAAAAACGTGGTCTGTATGGAGCAACAAAATTTTTCATAGGATGCAAAAATAGTATTGTAATATATTTATTTTAATTTTAGCGGGATGTCTGGGCACCTTACCCATGGGTCACATGCGGCCCACTGAGGACATTTATTCGGCCCGCTGGGTGTTTTTGCTGCTGCTGCTGTCCTGCTTTGCAGCTGGTTCATCCTGGGCCCACAGTGAATTTGTTCATAGTTGTTTGTTTGTTTTTTAACTATAGTCAGGTCCTCCAACAGTGTGAGGAACAGTGAACTGGCCCCCTGTTTAAAAAGTTTGAGGACCCCTTCGAAGTAGCAATTCTATCATATACTTTTGTGATGCCCGCTATAGCCACGCCTCCTCTTCTTGCTGAATTCTAGCAGTAGAGCGGCAGGTAAGCTTTATTTTTCACCTACCTAGGTCTTGTGTCTATGTGTTGAGAGAGAAACCCAGACAGAAGAGTGGCCTTACCAGCCCTTTCTCTCCACATGTCTTATTACGTAAAATAAACAACAACCACCACCAAGCAGGACACTTTGATCCACCAGATTTTATTTCCTTTGACTCCCCCCGAGGTGCTCAAAGACATAAATAGTGGGACAGGACAGCAGTGGCTAAATGAACAAAACTTAATGTGTTCCTTTGACACCTTCCATTGGGAGGTTTCACACACATGCATTGGAAAGCACTTTGTCAGCCAACTCCTGCTTCGGGCGCACATTGAGAACACTATTGAGGAGACCTCATTGAGAGGGATCTGATCTGCCCTAGAAACTGCCCTAGTTTGCTATCAGCAGAGCCACTGGTAGTAGAAGAGTGCCTCCACCCCCACCAACTCCCAATCTTTGTTTCTTCCTCCTCTTTCACTCTCCTTTCAGTCATCAGAATTGTGGGAACACCCTTTGCATGAAAATAACTCTCAAGCTGAGCCCTTGTTTTCTTTTTTTTTTTTTTAATTTTTAAAAAATTTTTAAAATTTTTTTATTTTATTTTTATTTATTTATTTTTTAAGGCATCACTGCCCTGGTGGTGGGAGTAGGAGGCCCAGCCTTTGCTCCTGTGAGCGGGAATTGAACCTCCATCCCAGTGGGCCGCAGTCCCGCGCACAACCACTACGCCACCGGGGCTCAGCCAAGCCCTTGTTTTCTAGCATGGATAAATGCCTAGACATCGCATAGCCATGTGTACAACTCTAATCTCAAGGTTGAATTATAATAAGCTGATGTGTGATGAAGTTTTGCGTTTAGGAGAAATTAATGCTGGCCATTTTGTAAAAATCACCTAAAAAGTCTATGAACTTACCATTAGACACATGTTTTAAATTTATCCCTGGTCTGTGGTCACGTGTCTACCAAAAAACCGGGTGTATATGCAGGTAGCTACCATCTTTTGCTTGATTGAATTGCATTTACTTCTGTCTGAACCCCTACGTACCTATGACTTTTCTTTAGATTTTTAAATAGATGCAGTGAAAATGCTGTATTCTGTTCCTTGGGTGAAAGTTTTAGAGCAAATTTGATTCACATTCATCTAGCCATTTCTCTCTCTGTGGATCATTATCATTTGTTATATGTTCTACAATGCGTCAACAGTCTTTATTTCCGAGCTAGTTCTCTTTCCTTGATCCAGATAGCCTTGACCCCTCACCTGCACAACTTTGCTGTAGGGTAAATGGTGACTCTTTGACTACACATGGTTTTGTTTTATTTTTTAAAGAGCTCAGTCCTCTTTTTTTATTGTTTATCTTACATTCCACTCTGTTATTTGACTGGAAAGTGACTTCAGACGGTCATTGCAGTTCCGATTTAAAGGCGCTCTCAAGGTGACAGCCTTAGAGATTCCTTTCATCTCTGCTGGTCTAGTAAGTCTCCCCCGTTGAACATATTTGACAGCATCTATAATTTGTAACATCTATATTATATTACCTCCTACTTATCAGTTGCGGTATAAGTCATTATTAAGGCAGTAATACCCAGAGAAATAAAATCTCTATTAAGTTGTCTTCTTCTTTACTGTCTAGAAAACTTGATTGGATTAACAGATAATTATTTAAGAATCAGATAAACAGATGAGAGGATATGAACCTTTCCCAGAGGCTTGTTTGGGAAACAGAAGGGTTTCTGCTCATCAGCCCTGTGGGCCCAGCAGAGCCTAGTTGCTCTTGTCTGCCTCTCCCTCAGGACACGGCTGCCCTGTCAGTGGACAGGCTGACCTTGCTCTACCTTAGTGAAGTGATGTCACTTGACCTCCCCCCATCTGCAAACATGAAGGGGCTTTCCTAGACCTAAATTCCTATCCTTATATGATCACTTGTGCCTTATTCTAACTGCCAAACATAAGCACTGAAAAATCTCTGGCAGTAAAAAGTGAAAAGACACTTGTGATCCAGTAGCCAGAGATGATGCCTGCTGGGTTTTTAGCATGTTGCCTTCCAATGTCATCTGAAAGAATATCTGATTATCTTTCAGAATTGCATCCCTGTGAATATACAGTGTTGTATTCTTTTTCAACACTTATTTTTATCTCTTGAACATTTTCCATATCACTTACTACAAGATTAAAGCAAATAGATAAATGAAGTTATGTCAAGAGTGTCCATAGGGAATTTCTGGGGATGGGTTGGCTGTTGGGATGTACCCAGAGGTTCTTCAGCGGAAAACCTGGCAATCTATGTACCCAATAATCAGCCATTGTCCACCTGATGAAGTGTTACTGTGGCACCTGGGGTTTACAGTGAGTTGGAGTTGATACTACCGCAGCTTCTTTTTCTGTTGCTCTTTTTTTATACATTTGCATACAAGTATACATAGTGCTTAGAACTTGAGTAGGTAAGTGTTCTAGTATTCTGAAGGTTGGCCGGTGGAACCCATCCAGTAGTGTCACAGACTTGAAGACACGGTGAGGCAGTGCACTCTGGACATATGCTATCACCTTGAGTCAGAATGGACTTTCTGGAAACTCGTAGAGTAAATCAAAGTGAATTGCTAGAAAAATCATAGAAACCTTTATTGACAAAAATATCCAAATGTGAAGTATTTTTTCTCAACGGGTGTTTCACACAGTTTGATATCCTTCCATTTCCATTTCTTTAACCCATCCCCTAAGGTACACCATTCTGGTTTACAAGAACCAGAAGAGGAAGTTTTCCGAACAAAATTATGATAGCACCATTTTGTGATGCAAAAAGCTTCCTAGGCACAAATTTGGGGGGCTTTTTCCCACCAGTTCAGTCTCAGGTTTTCTGAATGCTTCCTAATCAACCTCTGTGAACATCTGAGACCTTGGAGAAAATTCTGTCCAGATAATTCCTTTGGAGACTCCTACCCTGTTCAAACAAAACAAACAGTCATTATAACCTTCTTATCTTGTTGTTAGCTGCTGTGAGGTCAGGTTTGTCTCACAGTGACCCTGTGCACAAGAGAACAAAACATTGCCCAGCCTAGTGCCATCATGATCATTGCGATGTTACAATCCAGGGTTGCAGCTTCTGTGTCAGTCCATCTCATCATTGGCCTTCCTCTAACACTGCCCTTCCACTTCACCAAGCAGGAGTCTTCCTCCAGGTCTTCTCTATGAAGAAGTTGTTGGTCTTGCCAGTCTATATGTAATCTCTATCTTTGTTACTATCACTAAGATCATATTTTTCAAATATCATTCCTTCCTCTTTTTATCCATTTTTTTTCATTTCAATCACAATAATTATCAATGCATTTGTGATCAATTTTAGACTGAAGATGTTGGTGGAATGCTTCCCTTTATGCGCCACTAGCTTTAGTGACTAGCACTTAAATATGAATCATAGAGTTTTTGTGTGTATTTCCAAGTATGCAGGCAGCTTTTGCCCTATCACACACAGCATTATACTTCAAGATATATCTTGAAATGTCCTTTTTAATGATAAATTCAATGTCATTCCCCTTGATTTTGTCATTATATGTGTAAATTGTATGATTATTTGATTCAAAACAGTCAATACCAGTCCATTTCCAGTCCAATACCAGTCCAGCTCACAAATGCCTAGAATATAGATCTTTATGTGTTCCATTTCATTTTTAGTGACTTCCAATTTTCATACCTCATACTTTCCAAGTTCCAAGTACTAGTTGATGTTTGTGGCTGTTTCTTCTCATTTTGCGTCATGTCCTATCAGCAGATGCAGGTCTGTAGACTCTATTCCCATGGCTTTACTCCATCCATGACCTTAGGGCCAACTCCACTTTGAAAGTGCAGTTTTTCTATGATCATACTTCTGGACTGAAGGGCTTCTCTTCTGACACAGTCTCTGACCATGTTCTTCTACTGTTGAGATTTTTTTTTTAACTGTTGAGATTTTTTTTAAGCACCTGGCAATATGTTGATGCTATCCATAGAGTTTTCAGTGGCTAGGTCTTTGGAGGTAAACAGCTTATTCCTTCTTCATAGTCTGTTCTGCGTCTAGAAGCTCTGCTGAAACCTGCTAGCTTTGGGCAACTGTGCCGGCATTTGAAATACCAGTGGCATAGCTTCCAGCATCCCAGCTCCACACAGCCATGATAGTACAACAAACTAACAGACAAGTGGTGGTCTTTTATCATAAGGTATTCTATTTTTTTTGAGATTTATTCAATTTAATAGTATGCTATCATCTGGAAAAGGAACCCTGGTGGTGGTTGGGACTGCTAACTGCGTCGCTGGCAGTTGAAATGTACAGGCCACTCGGTGCAAGAAGGAGGAGTCTGTCTGCCCCAGTCAAGAGCTACAGCCTCAGAAACATTCTACAGAAAGGGAATTGACTCAATAGTAATGGGTTCAAGTTTGGTCCATATGAACATTCCACAGTGTACTTATCAACTCTCCCACTGGTGATCATTCCAGTCTTCTGCATCTGTAAATGTTGCTGCAGTGAACATGGTGTCACCTGTGGACACAATGAGGTTTTTTTAAGGTCGGAAGAGAATTGTTAAGTCCCCAGTATGTGCATCCTCTCCTCCTCTTGACAATGCCAAATTTCTTTGTATGTTTTAAGTGTATTATATGAATACCTGGGTTATTCTGATGGAAAGTTGCATGAATAGCAGCGGTTAATATGTTTTGAGTACTTGCCGTGTGCCAAGAATTGCTTTCAGCATTTTACATGATTCATATATTTAATTCCTGGGAATCACAGCTTGTTAAATGCTGAACAACTAGCCCAAAGGTTGGCACCCAGAGATGTCTAGATGGACCACCTTAACACCGTGTGAAACAGATCTAGTCTGCACACATTGGGTCACCATCAGGCTGAATTGGTTTTATGGCAACTAGCCCCAGAGCCATTTCATTTTAGAAACGAGGGAACTGAGGTAAGAAGAATTTGTGGATATTTCAAGAAATATAATGCACAGGTAAGAGAGCCCGTTCAAACTCAGGGCCATGCCCTGGTCCGAAGTCTTGCCACTCGGCTCTGCTCCATGTAATGTGAAGACGCCATCCTGGAAGACCCCGGCTAGGCAACCAAGAGGAGAACTCCAAGGAAGGCAGCAGTCTGAGTAGAATGTTGCTGTTTTACAGATTAGGAACAAGAGCCAGATGGTTGCTTCATGTGTCCAAGGCCCACCAACCAGTGACTGATCCAAGCCTGAATGTTAGCTCCAGAAGCAGTCTGCCAGCACGTTGCTCGTGTCCAATCTCTCTCCCCGTGCACCTGTGTACTCATCAAGGCATCTTGGCTGCATCTTCACCTGCTTTCCACTTCTCTTAGTCTAAGGTAGACAGACAGCTTGTAATAGAGAGGTCAAATGACTTTTTTAGGAGTAGTAATGGGGATAATCTTGTACATGCACATTGTTAATTGCAGCACTTTAATCCCGATTCTAAATGCCAGATTTTTCAGATTAATTTGTTGCATCTGTTAGTAACACTGTACTCAGTATTCTGACCAGATTCTTTGCCCAAGGGCCCTCATTTACTAATGAGTAATTGCTGCAATTTTCAGAGAAAATGCTACTGGTACAGTCATGTTTGAACATTCATCAAATATGACACAAGCCCAGTTAGGAGAGATGTTAGCGTCCTTAGCCTGCAAATAAGGGCATAGAATTAAATCTCCCCACACTATAATTTTCCTACAGTTATGACTTTCATCAGGGTTTGGAGCAGTGGGTGAAACTAGTGGTGACCTTACCGATCAGCTGAGAGGGCCTTGTCCAGAGTCAGGACTACAGAATAGCAGGATGAAGCTCTCCTTCCATTTGCCTTTGATGGGCAAAGTCTGTTTTGGAAAGAGAAGCTGGAGGTAGAAGAGGAAGCCATTTCAGCAGGAATGCATTTCTCCTTGCCCACATGCCATAGACACACAGCCCTGACAAACTAATTATAGCTTTAGGTTGAGTATTTCCTCTCTGGGCATTTTGTTTGCAAACAGCCAGTTATTTCCATACTGCATTCTGGAAAAAACACAAAATTAAGTGGGCTGATCAGTAATGTTTCTGGTAAGTCCAGCTGTCCCCTGATCTCTACTGGTTTTTTTTTTTTCCATTTTGAGTTTTGTCTTAGGGTACGATGGGGATTCCTACCTCAAATATAATTTAAGGAGACTATTTCTTAAGTCTTAAAAGAGACAAAGATAACACAAAGAAACAGGCATATCATCCAGATGAGGGAGACCGTCAATGCGAGGTCCAAATGGCATGTAAGGATTCACTGGAATCCCAGATGTTAGTTAAATAAAGCATGGAACAAAGGAAACTGTCACAGATTCAGGACAGAGGAGAAGCAGCACATCACAGTTCAGAGGTGGGACTACAGAAGTAGGAACAGTACCCTAATTAAGGCACGGACATTGCCAGATCCGGCACAATTCCCACACTATGTTTCCAGTATTGTCCCTCATAGCTCTGTGGGTCAGTGAGAGATGTTGTGTCTCATTGTGGGGCTTGCCATATGGCCTTCTCTGTGCATTGGCTGCTCTGAGTCAGAATATCATCCTCAAGGCTTGGTGGGCCATCACTCTCTCTTCCTCCCCCTTCATTTTTTCCCATGTGTTCTGAGCAGATATGGGCATTCAGAATTTAAGCTGTAAGATCATTTCTAACTCCTTCCCAAGGACTACCCAATTATGTTACATTGTTTTTAAATGTGGATGGAGTTCCACCATTACATTCTCTTACCTGTATTTGGTCTTGTCTCCTTTTTTTTTCAACCTTATTTATGTTTGAATGCATTAAAAGGAGTCAGCATTGACCTGTACCTTACACCTTCCTTAAGTCTGATGGCATGTGTTATGGAATAGATACATAGGGTGCCTTCTATATGTGCATGGCACTGCTAGTCAAAGGAGCATGGAAGAATATATAGGGAAATATATCCTCGCCATGAGGGATAATAGGATTGGCTGAGTCAACAAAACAATGGATGACTCCTCAGAGGTCCCTGAATTGAGAAACAATGACCAAACCAAACAGCAATCAAAATTAGAAGGAAAGTGACAAAACCAGAAATTGGTGCAAGACTGAGATGAAAACCTGCTATTTCAGCTCGGAGCTTTGAGGCCTCTTCTCTGCTAGGGCACCTAAAAGGATGAAAATCTCTGAAATGTGGATGTGCTCCCTAATGCAAAATCTCTGGGTCAGGATCTCTCCTTTCCATCCCCCCCTCTTTCCATCCCCTCACCCCTGTCCCCTCCCCTTCCTTTCTCATCCCTCCATGTAGCTGAGGCTATAATGAGAAAACTCAGAAATATTCTAAAAGATTATGGCCCTATGTTATCCTTCAGGTGTGTAACTGAAAGAACTCAGCACATTACTACTCCTGGCTCGGCTTTTAGCCACATAAGAGACTGATCTCTAAGGGGGGATGATCATACTCAGGCAGTAAGTAATGTTCCTGAGAGTGAGCAATCATTTCAGATCAAAAGGGCAGCATTTGGTCAAGGACGAAGTAGAGCAGCGTTAGGAAAGGAGAGGGAGGAACACGGGGAGGAAGAAGAGTAAATTACTTTCTGGGGCTGCAGTCAATGACATGAAACAAAATTCCTATGACTTGTTAGATAATAAACTGATTTGCTCAGGAGCGCTTTACCAATTGGCAATAAACAGTTGTTTTTTTGTTTACAAAGGTGGCGGGAGACCCTAGCTTTATCGATGGCATTTTCAATAGCAGAATCTGCTCACCATATTCTCTCTGAATCCTTTTTTTAAATTTTTTTATTTTTTGTGCAAATTAGGTGACGGTTCACGGATCAGATCTCCAGTTTTGCATTCAACAACGTGAACACTCCCTATAGGACCACTTATCCTACTTCTTCCCTGTGTTTCCAGTGTTCATTCCTTCTTTTATAACCATACCTACCTTTATCCTTAGATGTTAAGGATTGATTATACTGATGTCAAGGTGCCATCTAGTTCTTCCCTATTTATATAGGCCACAAAGCCTAGGAGCTCTAGTAGTATAGTGGGCTCTGCACTGAGCTGCTAGTGACAGGGTTATCAGTTCAAACCTAGCAGCTGCTTCAAGGGAGAAAGATGAGGCTTTCTACTCTCACAGTCTTCGTTCTACCCTGTCCATGCCAGTGAAGCTGAGTTCTGAGATTGACCCCTTCATAAAGAAGTCTTTCTAGTAAGCAGTGGATGACTAACCTTGAGGTCAGGGGTTCAAACTCCCTAGCTGCTCTCCAGAAGAGCGTTGTTACTTTCAGCTCCTATAAGGAGGTACAGATTCAGAAGCCTTGCGTGTGCTCTGTATGAGTCAGCTGGCAGTGGGTTGGGCTTCGTCTTTTCCAGAGGACTCTTTGGGTGGTGTAGAGTGGAGCATTGGACTAGTAGTTAAATGGTTGAGGAGCCCTGGTGACCTAGTGGTTGCCGTTGGGCTGCTAGCCTCAAAGTCAGAAGTTCAAAACTGCCAGCTGCTCTGTTGTAGAAAGATGATGCTTTAGACTTCTGTGAAGAGTTGAGTCTTAGAAACCCACCGGTGTAGTTCTGCCCTTATGCTGGCTGTGCATCTGAATTAACTCACTGGCAGTGAGTCTGCTTTGGAGGTTGAGATGAGAGGTTAACAATTGGATTTTACCTGGAGGAATCTTGACAAAAAGACTTGGTGACCTCCTTCTGAAGTTCACACATTGTGACCTCTTTATGCTCATTTCTACTCTGAAGGGCATGAATCCAAAGAAACTGGTTTGGTGTGGGGTGAAGTCCTTCACAGAAAAAAAGTCTGCTGACCCCTTAGCTGTCAGCATGAAGTGGATTCAGACTCACAGTGACTCCGTGTATGTGAGAGCAGAACTGTGCTCCAAGGGAATTTTTTGGGAAGTGTGTCATCAGTCTTTTTGTTTAGCATTCAAGAGTATTAAGGGCCCATTTCGAGAAGGGGGTGGGTTTGGGGTGGGCCCTCTGGGATCCTTTAGTGTGGGGAGGTACTTGAACAGTCCTCTAATAAAGCAAAGTTGTGAGGGAAGGGGTCTGGCTTGGAAATGAGATGCAGGCAACACGGGCAGGTGTGGACCTGCCGTTTCCTCCAACTGTGGAGCTGTACATCTGCAGGAAAACAGACATGTAGGCTCAGAAATGCTGCCCACCTCTCTACAATGACTTTGGCCATGACAGTCCAGGTAAAGTCCAAACAGATTTATCTGGAACACAACAAATTCATGCCATCCTCAGCCCAGGAGATTAAAAAGTAGGGACAATACAGCCCCTGCTGTGGGAGGTGGGGGAGGCAGACCTGCCTGCAGACAGGTTGGTGACCAGAAAAGAGGAAAACCTCCCACAGAGACAGGAGCAAGGTGGGCTTCTCCCTCAGAGCTCAGGAGAGCGAATCACTGTCTGTGTGAGCTGGAAAAGACGCTTCAGGTCTGGACAGTTGCTCTTTGTCCTCTCAGGAGAGCAGGTGAATGGAAACCAAGATCCTCTCCTTCCAACGAAGCCCTGAGGCAGCTCATAGTTGTCTTCACTGTCAGTGTGAAGGAAAAAGTATTCTTACATCAGTTCTCAACATTTGCTGCAGCATAAAAGCCTGGATCGGTTAGAAGTGATGTGCTAAAATCTGGATATGGATGGTTTCTGGTTTTTGGTGTTGTTGTTTTTTTTCTCCTCATTAAATCAGTGTGCCCATTCTTGCCGGCCATCAGATGGCCTAATCATGTCACCAGGAAGCATGCAGTCTCCAGTGAGACCCCTCAACAGACAACAGTCACTGGTACTTAGTTGAGGGAAATCCATGAAGGAGGAAAGAAATGAATATCCGTCTTTCATTCCACTCACCCCCAGCTGCTTACGCCTAGAGGAGCACTGATCTGAGTCTCCCCCGGGGCACTACCCTGCTGAATTTGGGCTGAGAGCTCTGTGCTTCATCTGCCCATTGCACCTGCGTCTCTGAAGTACTGTCTTCAAGAGTGGCTAAGTGCTTTAGTCTCTCCAGACTGGGACAGAGCTTTAATGGAGAAGGAAAGCCTTGGGAGTTTAATATTCAGTATCTTGAAGACAGAGATTCTGACCGGGGGATACCTTTTTTTTTTTTAATTCCATGAACATGACTGTATTCTTTGGGAAGGAAGACCAGTGAGAGTGGAGTGGATTATGTATTGATATTCTCAGATCAATTGCATCATGGAATGGCTTCATTCCTGAAAGAATACTATAATGTGGGCATCATTATATTTTTCCTTCAAAAGCACTTCTTAAAAGCCAATCTCCTAAGTGTTTTAAAGTCCAAGAGTGGCTTCTTTAAAAGGAAAATGAAGACAAACAAGTGACTCTTGCATTGTTTCTGAGGCGCAGTGACGGCCAGTGCCTCAGGGCAGAATTGTGCTCCATAGTTTTTAGTGCTTGATTTTCCAGAAGAAAATTGCCATCCTTTCTTCAGGGTGCCACTGGGTGAGTTCAAACTACCAACCTTGGCTGAGCCCTGGTGGTGTTGTGGTTGTGCGCAGGACTGCGGCCCACTGGGTTGGAGGTTCAAATCCAGCAGCAGCTCTCCAGGAGCAAGGCTGGGCCTCCTACTCCCACCACCAGAGGGCAGTGATGCCAAAAAAAACCCCCAAACAAACAAACTACCAACCTTTTGGTTAGTAATGAAACACGTAATTCTTTCCAACATTCCCCACACCTCCTGCCATTGGGTCAATACTCACAGCAATCCCTGAAGACAAGGTAGGTTTGTGGGGCTTTGAGACAACTCTCTTGGAGAGTAGAGGGTCCCGTTTTTCTCCTGAGAAACAGCTGGTGGTTTTGAAAGGCTGACCTTATTGTTAGCAGCCTCATATTACCATTACGGATATTGTCTATTAGCATTTTAACAAATCAAAGGCAAGAACAGGCTGATCCTTCGAGGGAGAGGGAGTGGTTCCTCTGCTGTGAATTCAGTTCAGTTCCTTCAGTAGGCCTTTTGCTGTCAGTTCACCATGTACCCATGTGTAAGTCATCCCGGCCAATATTCTATTGGGTGACTTTCATGTGTCAGTCGCCCCGCCAATAAGCACTGTACACATACCATCTTGTTTTGTGCTCGCAAAAGCCATGTGAAGAAGATGAAGCACAGAAGGTTAGGTAGATTGCCAAATTCAAGTGGAGGTAGGATTTAAACTCTCAGTCTTTCCCAGTACTCCCTTCCAAAGAAGTGACTTACTTCCTCAACAGCACCTATTGAGGCAAATGGCCTGGATGATATGGCGAAACAATGGCTGTCCAAAATTTATGCTCAGCTTTAGACACGATAGGATACAAAACACAGGCGCATACACATACAGGGAACAACTGCATGGGAAATAAAGGAGACGCGTGAATGACTGCAGGGGACCCCCTCCCTCACCGCCCCCCCATTCATGCTTTCTAAATGATGCTTTTGGAGGTGACACTCTTTAGTAGATGCAGTAGACAAGGACCCAGTACCTAAACCCACTGCCGTGAATGCCATTCTGACTTAGAGCAACCTAGTAGGGCAGAGTAAAACCTAGTTTGTCATATCTTACACTGTCCAAAGTCTCCCTTCACCCACGTTTCTGTTGTCCATCCCCCAGGGAGGGGGTTATATGTAGCTCTTTGAGATCAGTTCCTTCTTTCTACCCCACTTTTCCTCCAACTGCCCAGTATGGTCACTCTCACAACTGGTTCTGAGGGGTTCATCTGTCCTGGATTCCCTGTGTTTGCAGTTCCTAACTGTACCAGTGTAATCCTCTGGTCTAGCTGGATTTGTAAGGTAGAATTGGAATAATGATAGTGGGGCGTGGAAGAAGCATTAAAGAACTGGAGGAAAGTTATATATTTCATCATTGCTATATTGCACCTTGACTAGCTGATCTCCTCCCTGCAACCCTTCCGTAAGGGGATGACCAGTTGCCTACAGATGGGCTTTGGGTTCTCACTCTGTTCTGCGGCCCCCCTCCCCCACCATTCACAGTGATTTTATTTTTTGTTCTTTGATGCCTGCTACCTGGTCCTATGGACATCTCATGATTACATAGGCTGGTGTGCTTCTTCCATGTGGGCTTTGTTAATTCTCACCTAGATGGTCACTTGTTCCTCTTCAAACCTTTAAAAGAGAAAGCCTCACCTTTCTCTGTCAGCTCAGCTGGTGGGTTTTGAACTGCCAGACTTGTGGTTAGCAGCCTAGTATATATCCCAGAGTGCCACCAGGGATCCTTATCTGAATGATCGTGTAGGTAAATAAGATTGGATCAGCTTATTCATTGTAATCATCTCATGATGCACACTTTCCAGTTGTAGTTAAGTCAACTCCATCTCATACATGAGCCCACAATGTGTCCCACTAGAAATAGGCATCATGGGTTTCAATAGCTATATTGTTTGAAGGAAATTGCCTCTTTTCCAAGGACACTTCTGGGTTGACTTGAAACCTCTACCCATATACAGAGGGCGCCATCTGTTTCTTCCCAGGATTTAAAAAAATGTTCAAGGGGTGTATCGCCCTCAAGAGAAGAGTTAAGAGCATCGACCTGGACAAATTAAAAGGAAATTGAATATGAAGAAAAGTAGGTAACTGAGCAAAAAATCCAGATCTGTATTTGTGGCTCCTTCCTCTCCTTTGGTTGGCATGGTCCCTTTTATCCCAGGGCCTTTAAATGAGCCAGGACGCTAGGTGCTCTGCTTTGCAATCCGTGCTGTTCCTTAAGCCCTACCTCTCCTTTAGCCCTGAGCTGGCTGAAGAGGAACGGCACTCTCTCACAGCTTCCCCATCTCTCATCCAGGAAGCTGCTGCAAGCTCAATCGGCTCCTCAACAGGTACTAGAGGACTAGACAAGGTAATGCAGCCCTCACAGGCCGAGTACTGAGCACACAGCATGGACCAGCGAGCATGTTCACTGTGTCCACTGTGGCCGGTGATCGTTTAATCCCTGTCCTGGCACTCTGCTTCCTGCTGCCATCCTTTGCATGTCCATGGCTGCCTCCCCTTTGGTTTGGGCTTGATTTGCTAGATTTGATATTAGTGCCTTCACCACCAGGACCCCCTAGCATACAGCGCTGGTGACTGGCACCGCCATAACTGCTCGTACCCCATTCTCAGTTCAATAAGAAACACCTGTGCTGAGTGTACACAGTCCCTAGGTCCAGGGGCTTGACCATCGTTTGTTTACTTAGGCCACGAACTCCAAGACAGCATCCCATGTCCCACGACAGCTAACAAATCCATCATTGTTTTTGATGGGTCCGTCATAGCATCAATGGACTAGGAAACCCACGTATTTTCTGAATGTCCATTAGATGCTCTTGTGAGCTTTTCTTCCAGTGTCTGAATAGACCACTTCATAAATGAAGGACAGGTCTCTCACCTTAGAGACATGGGAACCAGCCGGTCTTTGAGGAAAGACTGCAGAGGGTGGGGCCTGCATTATTCAATGTGGGCCATGTCTGTACATGTCGTTCAGAGGAGGAGGAGGAGAGAATAGTTTTGAGAGGTCTGTGGCAAGGAGGCAATAAAAAAAAGTTTAAAAAAATCACTAATTGAGGAATGAATCATGAAAGAAATCATTAGAGGGAAGCCCTTAGACAACAAATTGCACAGCATATGATCATCAAATAGAAAGTGGGGGAAATGGATTAGCCTCTGCTGTGTGTCCATAAAGAACTGCTTTTACTCCTCTCCGGCAACCTTTCCAGAGTTACGCTGTACTCTTGGCACATGCCACACTCCGCTTCCCACGGATTTTATACCTTTGAATCACATCCAGATAGTCTGGTAGTGGTTTTCCCCAAAACCCAAATTCATCGATCTCGACTTTACTCCGTAGGGCAGTCAAACTATACCTCTCATTCATGAGTACAGGGTCCCTGAGTTATTGTAAGCACAGAAAAAGCCCTCTCTTTCCCAGTTCTTTCATTCTGCTGGCTCCAAGGTGAGACCCCCCCCCCAGGTCTGAATTCCTATGAAATATTATTACTAGGCTGGTGTTTCAAACAGTCTGGCTAAAAAAAAAATGGTGGCAACGACTCAAGACCAGTGGTGTCTGTCTTTAATCATGACATCAATCACGTGGTAGGTTCCAGACCCAAATGAAATGTTGATAACTGGAATGAACATCCCAGACACATTTGCCCTTTGGCCTAGTGAGTCCACGGGTTCCTCAAAGGACAGCCTGCCCTTCTTGGAAGAAGCGTGGCCAGAGTGCCCCTTAGAGTCAAGGCTGGCCAGACTCTGTCGTACATACTTTGGGCATGTTGTCAGGAGAGACCGGTCCTTGGAGTGATGCGTCATGTTTGGTGAAGTAAAGGGGCAGCAACTGTAGGAAGATGTCAGGAGATGTGGCTGGGACATCCAGCTCAAGAACAGGAACGCTTGTGAGGATGGCGCAGGACCGGGCGGCTTTCCTTGTGCTGTGCAGAGGGTGCTTTGAATCAGAACCGGCTGGATGGCATCTATCCGCAACACCCCTTTGAGCTTCCACGGTGACTTCTCATATGTAGGGACGGACATGGAGCTACGAGAGACGTCAACGTAGAATTCTTAAAAATCAGCTCTGAGGGCACTGCCAGAAACTTCCACGTGAAACTGTCTGGACTGTTTTGTATCTTCCCTCTCCTGCCATCAGGAGGCTAATTTTCTCTGCCTTGAAGACCTCGCTTTCCAAGGCTCCCTGAAGCCGGAGCTCTGGGGGACTTGCATAAGCCACTGTGTTGTGATTCCCTACAGAAAACCAAAGCAGGGAAGCCTTATCTGGAGAAGGAGAAGGAGGAGAGGCAGGACGAATCCAGTGCCCCTGGTGGAGCCCTCCCTCTGGCCCGAGGAGTCACTTCCTCCACTCACCCACAAAGAGGAGTCAGCTGCCATTTGGACGGGAACCTGAAGGGATTGGGGCGGAGACTGGAAAAAACAAGGCAGTGTTTACTGAAAAGAGGGGAGGTGTTGGCGAACAGGGAAATCAAGCTTCGGGTGTTACTGTTGGACACTTACATCTCAAAGAAAAAGAGGAACCCTGGCTATTGAGCTATAAAGTTATAAAGTCTGCCAGCAGAACTGCTCATAACAGCCCAATTATATGAATACACATCATCGTGTTGTTGTTTTGATAACTGTGATGTGGTAGCAGTTTACATCGGGACAATTAAGAGGTGTTACAGAGGAATACTTGTGTGTGTGTGTGTGTGTGTGTGTGTTATTGTTCAGAGGAATACTTCTTGCTGCTTCAGCAAGGGGAACACTTTCAATCCGCTCCCCTTGTGGTCAGCAACCCAGCATGGAACCACTGTGCTACCAGAGAGCGCGGGACCTCTTTCAAGAGTACTGCCCATAGCGACTACTGTTATTGTTTGGGGTTCACTGAGCCCACGTCAATTCTTTGTAACACCCTGTAGGCCCGAGTGGAACTGCCCACTGGGCTCCCTCCACTTAATCTTCATGCATGCACATCACAAGTCTTTTGTTCTGTTCCGGGACTACTGAGGGATTCAGTTTGCTGACCTTTCAGTTAGCGGCCGAGCTCATACTTGTGTGGTGCTCCGTTTGCTGCCATTACTTGTTAAAGGAGACTTGAAACCAAGCCCACTGTCCTCATGCTGACCACCTAGCACACAGAGTGAAACTGCTCCAGGGGACTTTCTTAGTGGTAACACCGTGGTGACCTCGGACTGCTAATCAAAGAGCAATGGGGTGTAAACCCACCAATTGATCCTTGGGAGAAAAACGAGGCTGTCTGCTCCTTTCAGAATGTCTAGGCTTAGAATCACTGCATAGGGCAGATAAGGGCCAGAATCCACTAGATGTCGGTCAATCTGTTTTTCACTTTGCTTTCTTGTTTGCCTTTATGGAAGCGAATTTCCTGACTTCCATTGTACCATTGGGTATGTTCAAACCATTTAGGCACACATACGTATACATGCCTACTAAATATACATTTGTTTTGCTGTTTAACATCTGCTGGGTTAGAGAGGGAAGGTGGCCTTCAAGTGTCTTTCTCTAACTGGGCTTGCTTTCCTTCTCCCTAAAGTTTAACCGCCCCAGATTCTAATGTGGAAGCATGACCTTTCCTCTCTCTGTGTTGCTCCAGGGTGGTGGGGTAAGAGAAACAGTGCTACTCAGGGAGGGATGTCAGGAAAGGATGAGGAGCTTTAACTTGAAACGGCCTGGCCTCTCATCTCAGTTAAGATCAAGCTGTCAGCTTGGCTTTTATGTGGAGCATTAGTGGTTTAATTTTCTTTTGGTGGTGTTTTTTTTTTTTGATGGGGTGGGGGTAGTAGAATCAATCTACATGCTCTGCAGGCATTTAGTAGAATGTATTATTAATATTTGTTTTATATTATTTAACCCTCGTCCTATAGCAAGAGTTTTTTAAGCTTAATCAGAATTACCTGTTATTCCAGAATGAAATAATGCTTGCCTTGGTTACCTGGATTCCAGATGGGATTAGGGAAAAGTAAAAGTATCTGCTAAGCATCTTAAAATGATTTTATATTATAGCCAAACCTTCTCAATCCTTTTACATAGACTTAAAAAAAAAACCTATGGAGACTTCATAAAGTTTGTGGAGGTTGTCCATTATCTTTTAATTCCATTTTCTCACAAACTTTTTGAAAATGCCTGTAATACTGTGGGAGAAAGATGGGGCTTTCTACTCACATAAAGAATTACAACAGTCTAGGGAACTCACAGGACACTTCTGCCATGCCCAGTATTGACTTAATGGCAGGGAGTGTGGTTTGATTTTACTTTAATCTATCTTTGATTGATTTTGCCATATTCATTTTAATGAAATGGATAGCTCACAACTCTGTTGCAAAACATCCCAAACCCACCTTCCTTAATCATCAATTCATCAATACTTTCTTTTTTTGGGGGGGGGGGGACGGGCATCACTGCCTCTGATGGTTGTGGGAACTACCCAGTGCTGCTCCTGAGAGCCGCTGCTGGATTTGAACCACCAAGCCCGCAGGCTGCAGCCCCCTACTCAACCACTTATGCCACCGGGGCTCAGCCGCATCAATACTTTCTTATTGTCAATTCACAACATACATGAGGGGCAATGATGGTTTAGAGGCAAAGTTCTCATCTTCCATGAGGGAGAAGCCCTAGTTCAACTTCTGGCCAACTCAACTCACAGCAATGTGTCACACTGCGGGCAGCATATCATCTCAGCCCCACTTTGTAAAAGAATTCAAAATCTCAGTAGATGGAAAAAATGTGCACAATGAAAGAGATGCAACAGCTATCCACTAAATGAGTAGTGCGGGGAGGAGATTCTTTTCTTTCTAAAAAAATCACTTTATTGGGGGCTCATGCAACTCTTCCCACAATCCATCCATCCATCCATTGTGTTAAGCACATTTGTACATTTTGGCCACCATCATTTTAAAAACATTTTCTTTCTACTTGAGCCTCTGATATCAGCTTCTCATTTCCCCCATACCTCCCTTTCCCACCCTCCTTCCTTCTTGAACACTTGATTATTTATACATTTTTTTCATGTCTTATACTGACCGATATTTTCCTTCACCCACTTTTCTCTTGTCTCTCCCCCTGGAAGGGGGTCCTATGTAGATTATTGTGATTGTTTCCCCTTTTCTCCCCCCCACCTTGCCCATCCCCTAGTGGTACAGCTACTTTCAATATTGGTCCTGAGGGGTTTCTCTGTCCTGGATTCCCTGTGTTGTGAGTTCTTATCTGTACCCATGTACATGCTCTGGTCTGGGTAGATTTGTAAGGCAGTGTTGGGGGAGGAAGCATGAAAGAACTAGAGGGAAGTTGCATGCCAATGATACTCCAGGGCAGGAGATTCCTTAGGCACTCCAAAAAGAGGAGCTTATACCAAGGACATAATAGAAAGTAATTGTTTAAAAAAGAATGCCAGCACATATGTATAAATATGCCTGATAACAGGTGATGCATGCATTGGAATAAGAATTGTAAGAGCCCTCAATAAAATGATTTTTTTCGGGGGGGGGTTATCACTGCCCTCTGGTGGTGGGAGTAGGAGGCCCAGTCTTTGCTCCCATGGAGCTGCTGCTGGAATTGAACCTCCATCCCAGTGGGCCGCACACAACAACTACACCACCGGGGCTCAGCCCCTCAATAAAATGATTAAAAAAAAAAAAGAATTGGACACCAGGGGGCATGACATGGTAGACAGGGAAGGGGGGATCATTTATGCGTCTCTCTCCTCTATGTGGAAGGCACAAGGCTAGATTGATCTACTGCAGCAAAGAGGCAGGTGCTTATGAACTGGGACCTCTGAGACGACATCACCAAACTTATGTAGCACTCTTCTCTTAGCTTCCTCCCCCTCGCCCTCCCCACGGCTTCCTGCCCTGGGACAGCTTACCCTTTACACAGGAAGAACAACCCAATGATGAGCGACAAGAAAACATTTGCAAATCAGTAGGGCGCAAGTTCATGGAGAAACATGGAGGAGATGAGAGAAAGAAAATGAACTGGGTGAGCCGACCCCTGGGGTGTTCAACTGGCTCGATAAACACCATCTGCTCAGAAGCGATCCATATTATCCTGTCTGTTTCTAATTTCACTGTGAGACGCAGGCTCGCTTGTTTTGGAGAACCCATATGCAATGACTTTATGATGTGGTTTTTATATGATTGTTCTCACTGTATTCAATATTTCGATTGATGTCTTTGATTAGCCTGAAAGCTTTAAAATTTTCAGGATCTTGGAATCATACGCATGGGGCTTTAGAGTTTATAAATGATACATGCCGTTGAATGAGCTGGGGACACAGTGGTACAAGGGTTATCTGGATGAACGTCAGCTCAATGGAAGATGCTAATGAGCTTTTCTGGTTCTGCATTATTTGGACTTTTCCCTTCACTTCCTTTCTTAATTCCACATGAGTTCATCCTTTGAAGGAAATAGGAAGAAAAGAAGGTGGGGGGAAATCACAGAAAAGTAAAAATAAAGATATCTTGATCTATAACACTAATCTCTTCCTCAAATTTTACAACAAACAGGATTATCTTACCAGTGTTTCACAGACAGTGACTTTACACATGAAAGAGCGGCTTGCAGACTATGTTCTAAGGAACAGTAAGGGCTGCCTTGTTCAGGAGAGCAGGGGCCCTGTGAAAACCCAGGCCCACCTGGCTCCTCTCCTCAATGCAGCTTCACTCTTGATGCTAAATATTTGTAAAAAACAATAATAATAACTTCTTGGCAAAAGCATTTCACTGCTCGTGGAAATAACAACGTGTAAACTACTGGTTTTAGCCGTTGATTGGAGCACTGTATGTTTATTTAGAAGGGGGGGGGGAAATAGCACTCTTGTAAACATTCTGTACATTTCTCCTCAAGGAGCACTGGTAGTGCTGTTGGGTAAGTGTTGGACTGCTAGCAGCAAGAGCTATCTTTCAAACTCCCCACTGCTCCACAAGGGAAAGCTGAGGCTACCTATTTGCTCAACATGGACAGCTCCAGAAACCATTGAGAAGGTCACTCTAAGTTGGACTGGACAGATGGCTGTGGAGTTGTTGCTTTTTCATTAGTTTGTCTGGGGGCTACACTTCTCCTCACTTGCTTTATGATGTTCTTTGGGTAGCATTGAAGCTGCTACATCCTTGAACAGAATGAAACTGGCTTTCTCTTACCTGCTAGATGTGATTTTTCCAGGATGTGGGGAGGGTTGGCAGAGGAGACTACTTGTGGCCCCAGCCCTGAGGAGGCAGCAGTGTTTGACTGCAGGTAAGGACGCAACATCAGGATGATGCCGTGTACCCTTACTGCAGTTCTTGGGTAGGGACAGCCATTAGACAGTGGGTCTTAGGGCTGAGCCCTGGTGGCGTAGTGGGTGTGTGCAGGACTGCGGCCCACTGGGATGGAGGTTCAGTTCCAGCAGCGGCTCCACAGGAGCAAAGGCTGGGCCTCCTACTCCCACCACCAGAGGGCAGTGATGCCCCCCCAAAAAAAACAAGACAGTGGGCCTAAAAAGTAAGTGGTTATTTACTCTTTGTTTATTGGTTATTTATCTATATTAATAAAGTGCAAGGAGGTCTTTTAAGATGTTTATTCAGAGATCATTTTGCCCCTGCAAAAAACAAGCTTGCTTTCATATTTTTCATTTTTACTGAGATAAATTTCATATAACACAAAACTCACACTTTTAATTATTTTAAAGCATTCAATTCAGTGAATTTTACCGTATTCATAATGCCCAACCATCCCACTATTTCATTCCAGAACATTTTCTTTACTGCCTCAAAGCAGCCTCACAGCTGTTGAATGGTCATTTCCCCCTTCTCCTCTCCTTCTCCTCACTGGCAACCATTCTTCTACTTTCTGTATCGATGGATCTAACTATTCTGCAAATTTTCTATAGATAGGCTCATATATAGTCCTTTGTGTGTGGCTTGCTTCTTTAATTTTCTATAATGTTTATAAGGTTCATTGATGTTGGAGCATGTATCAGTTTAAGCATTTCCCAAGCTATGCATGTCAGACTTCGACAACTCCCGCGAACCCGTTTGTGCCATGTAAATTAGCCCGCACTTTGAAAGACATGAACAAATCCCTGCTTGAAACAAAATCATCACAGTCACCTCCTCATGCTTCATGTTCAGCTTTTATATCACTGAAAAGTCTTTGAGCCTTTTCTTACACTACAGTAAACCTAAATAAGAAGGGTGTGCACCTGTTTTGACTTACCTATAAATCCTTGAAGACACAGGAACAAATCTCATTTGTTAACTGTGGGAACTACCTGTACATCTTTCATTTTTATGGCGAAGTAATATCCATTGCAGGAATTGACTACATTTTGTATACTCCTTTATTAATTGATAGACATGCAGGTTGTTTGAACATTGCTACTGTCATAAGTATATGTTGCAATGGGCTTTCTTTCCTGTTGTTGTTGTTGTTGTTGTTTTGGGGGGGGCATCATTGCCCTCTGGTGGGAGTGGGAGGCCCAGCCTTGCTCCTGGAGAGCTGCTGCTGGATTTGAACCGCCAAGTCAGTGGGCCACAGTCCCGCACTCAACCACTACGCCACTGGAGCTCAGCCCCAATGGGCTTTCACGTACAAATGTTTGTGTAGCTGTAAATTGTTATTGCCATTGAACATGCTGTTAGGAATGGAAGGACTCTAACTTTTTTTTTCCCTCTCCTTGATGAAATGAGCCATGTCACATATTTGACATAATGATCTAACTTACGTTTTTAAAAGATCACTATGACTACTTTTTTTGTTTTTATTTAGAAATTCTATTCTATTCTAGGCTATACACAGCAAATTGGGTTCCCATTACCAATTTTTATATAGATTGTATCATGACTTTGGTTGCAATTTTCACAGTGTGTCAGCATTCTCATTATTTCCTTTCTCTGTGTTCTGTTTCCATTGGTCTTATTTCCTTTTGCTCCCCTGTCTTTTGAACTTTGATTTTGGGGTAAATGTTGGCCCTTTGGTCTCATACAGTTAAGTTTTTAAAGAATACAGTACTCAGGGGTGATACAGATTACTTCATAAGCCTATAAAGGGGCTGCAAAAACTCTTGGAAAATGGTGATAGGTCATGAAGTTGTTTTATATGTTTTTTTTTTCATTTTTTGGGGTATATGAAACCCAGGACTGATGAACCTGCATTAATTCCCAATTAATAATAAATTCATTTATGGAAACGGCAATGGAATTTTTCCATGAAATTTTTTACAGCCCTCCTTGTTGTGTTATTTTGCAGAAAGGTGGCTCCAGGATGGTTTCTGTGCCAAACTAGAAACGCATTTTGGATAGTCTCAGGGCTTCCTCTGGTCTCTTTCAGACCAGTGGTTCTGGGAACTTTTAGGAATTTGAATTTTGTCCAATCTTTTTCTCCCATTCTATCTGGAACCTTCTATTGTGTCTCTGATGGATAGTCATAGCCTGGCACCATCTAGTTCTGTGGTCTGTGAGGAGAACACACTGTGGTTGTGTGGGTTATTATTGATTCTAAAGTCTTCTTCTTCCACTCTTTGGTTCCCTCCCCTTTTCCTCCAGAGGAGCCACTTGAAAACTTCTAAGACCTCAGATGCTACTCACCACATGAGAGTGGAGAATATTAACTTTATCAACTAAGTAATGCAATCAGTTATGCTATGTCAAACATGAGACTAGAGCCCTAAGCTTTCTAACCAATCCCACATGTTGTCTGGCTATGTCAAGAAAGTGTCTGTAACTGTGATCCTGCATGCTTTATTATATAATTGGATATAAAAGCAGCACATGCAAATTTATATATATATATGTGTGTGTGTGTACTTACAGATACATTGATACATGACTATGCATGTACTGGTGCATGCCTTTCAATATACATATATGCATACATATTCTACCTGGGTAAGCATACACCTTTTGGGTTGTTTTGTATGATCATCGCAACAGTGTATGTATTGTAGGATTTACTGAAGTCGTCCCTTTTCTTGTGTATGTCTTTGTGACTTCACTTACTGAAGTGACGTTGTCCAGACTTCCCCCATATGCGGGATCATCTTTTCTAGCAACAAAAGGAACAAATGTCTATTGTCTAGAAAGTGATCCCTTCCTTTCTCATCTCTGGTAATCAACAAAGATTGTTGCTTTCTGTGGATGGATTTATTCTTGAATTCTTATAATAGTGGGGTCATATAATATTTACCCTTTTGTGATTGGCTATATTCACTCAGCTTTATGTCCTCCAGATGCATTCACGTTATGTTTTATAAGCACCTCATTGTTCTTTATAGTTACATAGTATATCATTGTATGTGTATACTACACATTGTTTGTCCATTCACTTATTAGTGGATGCTTAAGGTGTTTATCCTTCCTTTGACGATTGTGAACAACACTGCAGTGACTAGAGGCTTGCATAGGTCTCTTAGTGTCCCTGCTTCTACAGTTCTTGGATATGTATTTAGGAGCGGGATTGCTGGATCATAGGTATTTATTTCTATTTCTAGCTCCCGACTGCTTTTTAAGAATAGACTATGGAAACGGAGTAGAAGTTGAGAGACCAGTTTGATGGCTATTGCAGTAATTCAGAGATGATAGCAGCTCAGCTGAGGCTGAGTGCAAAGTAAATATTGAGAAGTGGTCAGATTTCAGCTATAAAGATTGTTGTTAGCTGCAATCAACTTGGTCCCAGACTCAAAGCATCCCCATGAATAATGGATCAAAACACTGCCTGGTCCTTCCCCATCTCAGTGATTGTGATCCATGGGGTTTCATTAGCTGATTTTTGGAAGTTGACTGTCAGGCTCTTTTTTCCCGAATCCATGTTATGCAGGAGAGCTTGCTGAAACCTGTTCAGCAACACACAAATTTCCATTGACAGACAAGTGTATGAGGCACACTTGCCAGGGATTTAACGTGTGTGTGTGTGTGTGTGTGTAGCTGAGAATTTGCTACTGCACCCCCCACCCACCTCCTATTTTGGAGGAAGGTAATGAATGTTTGCTTGAGAAAAGAGGATAAAAGAATAAATTGGGGGGCTGAGACCCGGTGGTGTAGTGGTTGAGTGTTGGACTGCGGCCCACGGGCTTGGCGGTTCAAATCCAACAGCGGCTCTCCAGGAGTGGGGCTCAGTAGCTCCCATGACCACCAGAGGGCAGTGATGCCCCCCGAAAAGTTTTTTAAAAAACGAATAACTTGGCTATTCGGTGAGATAGAAAGGCACAGGAAAGTAGCTTGGGTGTTCTGTTTGGATATATGATCATAGAGATACCTATCTGACTTCAAAAGCAGATGCCAAGCAAGCAGTTGGGTAAATGACTGTGGAGTTCAGGAAATAGTCTAGAATGCAGCTATAAATTTGGAAGTCACTGGCATATGGATGACATTTAGAACCATAAGATTGAAGAAGATCACAAAGCTTCCCAATTTGTCTTATGCACAAAATGACATAAGTGTGTACAGAAATATTTTATATTTTTTGAGTTTCAACAATGAGCTCATGTTATAACTTAAAATACACATCATAGATAAGCTTCTCTAAAGATGCATATATCAAGGAATGGAACTATGGGCATAATACAGAAGCCATTCACTCCTGACTTTGGAATATATGGAGCATATAGAGATGTACAGTGTCTCTTTCATTATCTGAGTTTTATATTTATGTTTTCTAATCTTGTTACTTCTTCCACATATAACTCAAGTTGGGATCTGTATATCAAAGGGAGTACGAATGGGCGTTTGGTTGAGATATTTGCAAAAAGCGTAGCGATTCCCTCTACTCTGACTAGTTTACACTGGTTTCCCAAAGAGAAAGCATTTGACAGTAGATGGCAGAAGATAGTAGAAATCCATCCATGACCTCAGACCACTCACTAGCAGTCAAAGGCACCAACAGTGGTAAACAGGATGCGCACTGGTCCAGAAAGCTCCCTAGAGAGAAATCATTGCAAATGAGCAGAATAGCTTACAGTAGAGTGAGGGAAGGAGTGGGAGGTACATGCACATAGTTCACAGTCCTTCAAAGGCCATGGTGTTGACTCCAGCCCATGGGAACGCCTTGTGGATCAGAGTTGACCTGTGCTCCAGGGGGATTTCCAATATGCAAGCTTTTCATTCCGGGTGTTTCCGGGTTAAGTCTAACTGCCAACAATTTGGTTGACCAACTGAGTATGTTGGTGATGTGCCCCACTCAGGGAATCCTGGGAAGGGTGCAGACATCCCTAGCGGGCACAGGCAGTAACTAAATGTGGGGCAGACAGCTGCCTGAGTCCTTCCAGAGCACTTCTGTGACAGACAAGGCTCTGAAGCTTCAGGGCTTCATGAGTGTCAGTGAGAGGTCCCAGAAAAATGGGGATGGATCTCTAGAGGAGCTTTGAGGATTTCCCAATTTCCGCGATACAGACTTGCTCTCCTTCTTCAATTAACCAGCAGACTGGTGGCTGATAGGCTGAACAGTTGGCTTCCCTCAAAGCTTTTCTTCGAGTTTGAGTTGGTGTGGTAAGTCACACAGGGTGAACTTGTGCTGGTCTTTAGAAGTACATACCAGCCTTCCATACCTGAACTGTCCTGCATTCTGAAGAATTTTTTATTTATTTATTTTTTACCTTACATTGCATAGCGAATGCTGGAATCATGGAATTGTAACACTCTTGTGGTGGTGGTTGTTATTGTCAACTGCCACCCAGTACGCCTGCCTTGTGACAGCTCCATACAGATCCCGGGGAAAACGAAGTGGAGCCCATCTTGCTCTGCATCAGCACCTGTGATCAGTGACATCCTTAACGGAACAGTATTTTCACTGGCTGATTTTCAGGAGGAGATTGCCAGGTCTTTTTTCCCTAGTCTGGAAGCTGTGTTGAAACACGTTTCGTATTGTGGCCACATGCCCGCCTCACCATTATATGGGCAGAGAACCCTGGTCTCCATATGGCCTCACCCCTGAGCCCTCACTTGCCCCCACACAGCCCTTTAAACTCAAAATTCAACATCCAACTGCCATCAACTTGGTTCTGACTCCTGGTGACCAGATAGGGCAGGGTAGAACTGCCTCTCTGGGTTGTTGTGACTACAACTCTACTTGGAATTAAAAGCCTGGACTTTCTCCCTCGGAGCAATTCATGGCTTCAAACCATTGACCTGGGTTAGGAGCCCAATGCATAAACACTATGCCACCAGGCCTCCAACATACACATCACACTTCAGGAGGACTAAAAAATGGAATGCTTAACGTTTGGATCCAAACCTTCAGAATCATTGAATATTTTTAGTGCAATGGGCTACAGAGTTCACTTGGTCTGATCTCATTTCATAGAAAAGCACGATTCTGACTATGGTGTCCTCGAGATCCATTAGTCAACTCAAACCTTCTCGCCTTATTTCCGTCTGTTTTATCGTTATCTTAATTACTTTTAAGATTTGGTAGTAACTAACATATGAACAGTTCTTAAAATGCTCCAGGCATAGTTGTGTGTGTGTGTGTATTACAGCACATGCACTTTCTTATCTAAAGTTTCAGCTATAAATGCTGTCTTTAGAATATTTATTCTTTGGAAGGAAGCATCTGCTAGGCCCAGTGGGGCATCAAATGGCTTTTCTCTTATCTTTATAACCGTGTGGGTTTCTCCATAAATGATTTCTGGCAAAGGCTCCCGAACAGCTCTGAGACACTCTCTGGGCTCAGAGAATGCCCAGAGTCACCCCCTCTCCCCCAACCCCAATCCCCCCGGCACTATAATTGTTACAGGTCCTGGTCCCTTGTTTCATTCAATCTTTCTAAGGAACAATGCAATTCCTGAGACATTCTAATGTTCACATATCATGTAAAAAGGGTCATCTGAAATATGAGGCTTGCGTATTTGATGATCCCCTCCCCCACCCCGAAAAGCTAGTACGTTGGTTGGGAACTCATCACTGAACAAGGAAAGGCCATGTCCTGGGGCATCCCTGAGTGCTCTGGTGTACACACTATGGAGAGAGTCATACACGTCCCTAGTTTCAGACCTTTGATCTCGTTACATGAAGCTTATACTTGAGGATCCTTCCTTTGCCCGAAGTGTCAGACTTCCTGTCAAGTCACCATGAAGACAAGGAAGAGATTTCTTTTTTCAACAAGTGAGCACAGAGGTGGTCACATGTTGATTATTCTATAAGAGATGAATACTAATGTTATCAGTACTGTGCGCTGTTTTGCTTTTTTCTTCAGAAATCCCTTAGTGTTTCCAGAACGGGACTCTTGCCTGCAGAGCTCTGTCAACGTCCTCCACTCTTGGGAGCTGGCTCTGATTTGATGTGACAGCATGTTTGCAGCCCTCCTTATACCCCCAGCCCCACCCCCGCACAGCAACATCTATCCAAATCACACTGTCCATGCAACTTCCCCCCACTCCCGAGGGCCAGAGCTAAGGAAGAAGGACATTGCAAATGGGGCAGCTCTAGTTGATTCTAGGAGAAGATGAAGACCCATGATGAAAGTTGTCCAGTAGACAGTTCCGTGAGGAAAGATGTTGGCTTTGAGGTAAGATTGTCCATGACGGAGCTCCGGTGGAGCTGGCAAGTAAGCGAACTGACTGCTCACAGCAAGGCTGGCGTTCAAACCCACCAGCTGTTCCACAGGAAAGAGAAGAGACTTTCTGCCCATGGAAAGGTTTTCTTCTGCCTCAGAGACCTGGGGTTGCTATGCGTCAGAACTGACAAGCTATCGGTGGGTTTGGCTTTCTATGGGCAGTATTAAAACACAAAGTCTACCCAGATGGGTATGTATCCATGGGTGCAGGATGCTTTAGAGCTTAGTACTCTGCTCTCTAGGGAATTTACATGGACTTAATGCCTGTGGGAGGGTTGTTTCTTTGAAAGGCAGACCCAGGGACAGGAGGAGGAGGTGCTGGTCCAAACCCTGATTCTTATTCCTTTGTTACCTCTTCAGATCCCAGGGGAATTCATGGGTATCCAGCATTTGACAGTCAGTATAAGATTTAAGAGTCTGGTGAGAGAATTGTCTGAGATCCAGTTATACCAATAATGAAAATTTAGCATGTATTGTTTTGTCTCCAGAAGTGTGCTTAAGTCCAGCATGTATTTTCATTTTCACAGACTCAATTAGTGCCATATATAGATGAGAAAAGGGAAACTTAGAGAGGTTAAAAAGTTGTCCAAGGTCACCCAACTGGGATTGAAATCTGTGGTGGTCATGTGCTTATGTTAATTTCATGATCGAGACGTAGGGGTGGAGTCTGGCCTGTTAATCTGGAGATAGCCATTGAGTAGCCAATGAAGCCTCTGTGTGGGCCTGGCTTTCTCCTGAGACTTCTGGGAAATACTGCGATATTTCCCTCATGGAGATGAGAAGCTATCTCCCCAGTTGTTGGAAGCTAGTCTCAGAGACAACAAACTATGGACAAGACAAGATGGCAGTGTCTGAGGAGCTAGATGAACCAAAGGAGACGTCACATGGCCTTACTCTGATGGAACCAGACCTCTGAAGCTCAGCTGCCAACTCTGAGTTGCTTCTACCACCACTGGATGCTGTTGATGGACTCTGAACCCTGGAAGTGAGAAGTCATGGGGAGACCCCTGCCAACACTGGAACTCTGCACCCACTGGCCTGTGACTTCATGAGTCGGAAGGAGACTTTATAGACTGATATCGGGCATATGGGTTAATATCAGACTTATGACTTTGAACTGGACTAGACTGGGATACTTTCTCAATGTCGCATTCCTCTTGTATATAAACCGGACCCTTATATCCATATGTGAGTCTAAGTATTTGTTTCTCTAGTTTATCCAGACTAACGCAAAATCCATGTCTGACCAACCCTGAAGCCTAAACTCTCAGCTGCTCTGCTTCCTCTAGACTTGCCTAAAGTGCCTGTATATATCATTGTCTCATTCACATTGGTTTTTGACAGTTAATTATACCTGCAAGGATCCCTGGCAGCACAATGGATGAGTATTCCCCCACTAACTGGAGAGCTGATGGCTCAAACCTCCCAGTTGTTCAAGGGAGAGAGTTGTTCCAATCTGTTCCCTAAAAATTGACAGCCTTAGGAACCCCATCAAGCAGTGAGACCCTGCCCTTGAATCTCACTGCTGTGACTTGAACTTGGCTCAATGGCAATACATTGATACATGACTTAAATGAGTGTGGGAGGTGCAGGAATATGTTTTAAATTATTAGAAATAAATTTAGCAGAAAGCAGGGGCAGAATTCTCTTCTTTTGGACAGGAGGCTGTCTTAGTTATCTTGTGCTGCTGTAACAGGAATAACTACACATTGATGGCTTTAAAGAAAAAGATTTATCCTCTCACAGTTTGGGAGGCAAGGAGTTTCAGTGCAGAAGTCCTCATTCTAGGAGAAGGCTTTCTTTCTCTCTTGGCTCTTCTGGGAAATCTCGTGATATTTCCCTCGTGAAGATGAGAAGCTATCTTCCCCAATTGTTGGGAGTTAGAGAGCCGATTAATCATGAACAAGACAAGCTGGCAGCATTCAAGAAGCTGGAGGAGCCGACGGAGAGACCACATGGCTTTGCCCTGATGGAGCCAGACTTCTGAAGCTGGGGTGGCCAGATGGAGACCTCTGCCAGCGATGAGTTGCTTCTGCTGTTGATGGTCCCTGAGCCCTAGAGGCGAGGTGCCCTGTCAGCACCGGGATTCTGCACCCACTGACCTGTGACTTCGTGAGTCAGAAGAAGACTTGATAGACTGATTTCGGGCATATGGGTTAATATCAGACTAATGACTTTGGACTGGACTGAGCTGGGATGCTTTCTCCATGTTCCATTCCTTTTGTATATAAACCCTTTCCTGATATCGATATGCGTGTCCTTGAATTTGTTCCTCTAGTCTGCCCGGACTGACACAGCTCTGGAGGAAGATCCTTTTCTCCTTTCTTATCTGTGGGCCCAGACATTTCCCGTGGTTTGGCATCACCTTCCTCTGGGTCTAGGAGGTTGACGGGACAAGCATGCTGGGTCTAAAGAAGAAGCTCACGCCTTCTTCACTGGTGATACAGAGGTCTCTTGCATCTATGCTTCTTTCGTCCTTTTTCTATATCTTAAAACTCAATGTAAGGAAGACCAATAACCTCACAACTGGACCAAGAGGTAGCACCATGATAAATGGAGAAGAGGTTGCAGTTGTGAAGGGTTATTTTTTTTCTTGCTTGAATCTCCAATCAGTTCTCATGGAAGGAGCAGTCACGGGATCAAAGGTGAGTTGCACTAGATAACTGGTGTACAAGACTTCTTTAGAGTATTGAAGAGCAAGGGTATGGCTTTAAGGAATAAGATGTGTCTGACCCAAGTCATGATATGTATTCTTCATTGCATCATATACTTGTGAAAGTGGGATGGACATTTGTGGGAACAGGTTCAGCATGGAGGGAAGTGAGGGTGACAGAGTCAGCCAACGTGCACACAGACTCTGGCACAGAGTCTAACTCAGTGGCACAGATCTAACTTGATTACAGCTTTTGCAAGGCTTCTATATACTTATTAAACGATCAAATAACTCCTTTCTTAACATCCTGATAAGATTACAGGTTTACAGCATGAAAAATGATTGACCCACACTGTGGGCTATGTAAAAGAGGCATTTCCGGCCGAGTTATGTAAATGAGGCGTAGCTGGCTGAGCCAGCCCATCCAATTTTCTTACAAGACTATTTCATCCCATCACATTACAGGACCAACCATCCAGTTGCATTGTAGGACACTATCGTCCAACTGTATTACAGGATCTTACTGTTCAATAACGTTACAGGATCTTGGCTGTGCTATGGGGAAGTTAGAAGCATTCTGACAGGCTGTTTTTCAGAGGTTCAAAGCAGAAGGTTATCAGGTGAGCTGGCCTGGGGTCTTATTGCCTCAAGACTGGAGTTCCTTCCAGGAGTCATGGAAACATGGGATACCCAGCAGCTTCCACCTCTGCCAGTGATGAGTTGCTTCTGCTGTTGATGGACCCTGAGCTCTGGAGGTGAGGTGCCCTGTCAGCACCGGGATTCTGCACCCACTGACCTGTGACTTCATGAGTCAGAAGAAGACTTTATAGACTGATTTTGGGCCAGAATATTGCAGGAGGCTTGGAAGTGCACCTTCCAGCTACCTAATGGCACAGATTACTACTCAGCAGGTTCAAGACCGCTCCAGGAGACACAGAAAAATCCTGCACTTTCTACGTCTTTCCCCCAAATCCATACGTCCTGCCAAGAACACCCCCACAGACATCGAATTAGGAAAACTGTAGATGAAGAGATGCATGTAAGTTACAGTGCCAGAGACTAATATTGAACCTATCATGGACTACTAAAAGGACAAATTGATCTGTATGGGAAGAAATGAGGCCAGAGAGCTCCTGATTGCAAGGATGGCAGGACGTCACTTTACATAACTTGGACATGTTGTCAGCAGAGACAAGTCCCTGGAGAAGACCATTGTGTTTGGGAAGGGTGATGAAAGAGAGGTTGGCCCTTGACAATACAGATTGATACAAAGGCTTCATCAGTGTTCCTCAAGCATAGGAACTATGGTGATGATGGCATAGGACTCTGCAGTGCTTCTTTCTGTTGTGCACAGCCTTGCTATGGGTCAGAGCCACGTGCTCACACCTGTGGCCGCAACAATGTACTCTCCAAGAGATTGACTCCCAATGCAGCCTAATCGTACGCATTGCATCTTACCTCACAGCCTAACTGCTTTTCCTCCTGCCTCATGAAAATCCAGGAAAGGGAAGTAGTCCATTGGTTGCTTTTCCTCTCTAGATTAAGTGGATGACAAACTGAGGGAGCAAAACAGTGTGGGGGGTGGGCGGGAGATAGAGAACAAGCAGATCATCTTTTAGGGGGATATTGGTTTCTACTAAAGGGGCTGGGGAAACTCTGACACATAGTGGTGGTGCTTGCATGCGATAAGCATAATGTCATTGAGTTGAATGTGTGAAGAATGTTGAAATAGCAAATGTTTGGAATATGTTAGAATATGTATATATATGTACAAACCACAACAAGAAAAAACAAACAGAAAAGAAAACTCTTAAACTTATTCTAAACTGGTGACCATTTCCTGGGATCACAGCTCTTTCAGGGAAGACCTAGAGATGGCAGGTGACTGCTGTTTCACATCAGTGGTGCTGACATTTTCTCCAGAAGTATACTAAAGATATGAAGGAAGAAAAAAAAAGAAACGAAGGAATTAAGATTCAGTGTCACTTTGCATTTTAATCAATGCTATAAACACTTTCCTCTGTAAATGTCGCCTTTCAGGAATTCTTCTGAAACGCACTAACTAGCAGTTCCTTAAGTGAGCCCCCCTCACAAACAAAATTTGACCTTTCCTAAAAGACTTTTTCAATAATCAATATATCCTGATTAAAAATAAGAAGTAGTAAATTTTTTCAGGGAGTGATGTGTGCAGAACAAAGAAACTGGTTCTAATTGAAGAAATTATATTTAAATTATGTAATTTTGCAACACATTCATACTTTGTCTTCTTTAACTCTGCATCTATCCACAAGAAAATCACTTGATGGAACTTTTCATAGAGCCAATGGGGAATTCCAGAAAAACTCTGCCAGGAATTTAAGTGATAGTCACATTCAGCAAAAGTGGGAAGGCATCCGCCTATCAAATAATTGATTTCCAGGAAAGAAAAATACATAGTAAAGCTTAAGATTTCGCAGACAATTTGAGAAAAAAAATAGGGAAATCATATATAGCTGTGGTTACATGGTTTTGTAGGACTTTTTCATACATAAAATTATTTCATGCACAATGTATCATTAAGTGCTAACAACACAACAAAATGGTTCACATTACTTTTGAGCTGAAGAAATGAAGGCTCAGTGTTACCTGGCTGTCCCAAGGCCACTGAAGGCAGGAAGAAGAACCCAACAGCAGTAGAGTCTGCGTACCTCTCCACAGCATCATGACGTCCCAAGTCCTGAAGCTGAGGACTAGATTTGGTGCTGACTTCCCGTAGCTAACCGTCTCATATCTATACAACGAATCTCTAACTGGAAAATTGAGGATGCGGGTGTTCTCACTCCCTTGCAGTCTTTTACCCCCGTAGCTCATATTGTAGCACCTCTCTGTCTATTTTGCTTATATATATGCCGACAACTGTAATTTCTGAAATAGTCTTTATGAGGTTAAGTGAAAAAAAAGTATTTCTGCAGAATAAAAACCTATGTATAGATGTATAAAATATAGATACAATTCACACACATATGTATATTAAGTGAAGGTATTGTTTCTTAACATATCGTATATTTATGTCTGTCTATGTATTTCTGAAGAACCAAGTCATGATATTTTCATGTGCATATTACAGTTGGACAATGAACAAGGAAGACCAAGGAATAATTGATGCAATTGAATTATGGTGTTGATGGCAAATAGGAAAAGTACTGTGGGTGACCAAGGGAATTTTTGAAGCTCCTTCATATATAAGTTTACCATGAGCTTATACAAAAGTGAGCAAAGCAACAGTCCTAGGAGATACCAATGAAAAATGTTTGACTCAGGGACTAGCTCCATAATCCATAAGGGCCCTGGGCACGACGGAATGTGTAAGCTAGAGACATTGGCTATGTATGGCAGTAGGTGGGTGTTTAATATTCATTATGAACTTCACGACAGAGGCAGCAGAGCATTAAGCCAAGTGTGGAGGACCCTTCTAGGAATGGAGCCACCATAAGTGCAGAAAAGTCCCATTCCCTGCTCCTGCAGAGTAGACCATGGGGATTAACTGTGGATTTTTTTCTCTCTCCTTCTGGTTACTTTCTCTGTTGACTAGCCTGGTAAATAGTATACTTCTTGATATAATGATAAAAGGATAAGAGTTCAAGGAAGAGTAGTAAGCACTCTTGAGGCCTGGACTCCCTGAACTCGTGTTCGGGTTTTTTTTTTTTTTTTTTTTTTTAAATTTGAGCTTTGTGGTTGTTTTTTGTTTTATTGTTTTTCAACTCCTCAATACATAAAGTTTCCAGTGACAGTGCTTTTTCTCCTCATTAATTTGGTGGGCAACTCTTAGGCTCACTGAGATTTAAAAAAATCCCATAATTTTAAAAAAGAACAACAACAAAAAAGACTTTGCACCCAGCTGACATTTGGCTGAAATTCAACCAATAGAATCATAACAACAAATCCACACCCGGAAAACAGTCTCACTGTTTTCCAAGGCTGTGAGGAGAGCCTGGCAGAGGCCTCGGTCACATCTCTGTCAGAGCAGTACCACACAGGCCAGGCTCTGCAGGAACAGCCTCTAGGGAATGAGTCACCCTCACAGCCTGGGGGGCACTGGCGCCTTCTGGTCTGTGTCCATCTCTGGGATTAGATGTGAACACAGCATGGCGACCCTCTGCTGGGGCCTCATCTTTTGCCATCTGCCTTTTCATGAACCAAAGACTCGGACTGAGCTGTAATGGAGACTTAGAGGAAAGTGAAGCATTTTAGTTTCCAGAAGATTATTATAATTATCTGAAGGCATTGAAGTGCTGCCCCATTTGCATTTCAGACACTGAAATCAGAGGGCAGGTCGATGAGAGGTTAATTTTGTGAGCCCTTCGTAACAGCAGAACCCAGAGTAGATAGATTCTTTATGTCTTCAGGCTGGGTGTGCAGTTGGAAGATGCTAACTATGCAAAGATTCAAGCTCCGCTAGTAACTCTTGCTTTTTCATTTGTAAATGACCTTTGCTTTCTAGTCTCAGAGGAATTCTTTGGCACTCCTGCACCTGAGTCCTCAGCAATGGATCCTGTGGGTTTGTGTGGACAAACCTACCTTGTAGTTTTTCCCGGGACATAATAGAAACTTCTAATGGTCCCTGCATCGTGAGAACTAGGCCTCTTCACCCAGCGTCTAGGTCAAGGCCAGTTACTGATAGTCATAGTGCATCTATCATCACACATTCTTTTATTGAAACACAGCCTAAGGAGGACTAGTGCACTCTTTTCAGTCCTCAGAAGCCGATAGTTTTGCTGCATCATTTGTTAAATTGCATCTGTGTGCCAATTATGAATAAGCATGAGTTCCTAATGCAAATGTGGGAAAGATATTTATATTCCTCGTAGAAGTAAATCCCATAGCTCCTTTTCTTTTAAAATTATTCAATCGATGATCAAGTTTCAGGGTAGAAATCTAAGAGGGGGTAAGCCATGGTGCACATGGAAATCACTTTGAATTGCCCACAAGTATTACCTTCCTCTGTCATTTTCCAAAGCAGGCAGAACTTGTACTTTTTAATAGTATCACTGTGTTAGTCCGGATTGACTAGAGAATCAGACCCAGAGACACTCATGCATATAGAAGAGAGCTTTCTATCAAAGAGTAATTGAATATTGAGAAAACACCTCAGCCCAGTCCAGATCAAGTCCTTAAGTCCAATATTAACCCATGTGTCCGATATCATTCTATCAATTCCTCTTCACACTCACACAACACAAGCAATGATGCCACATGTAGGAAGACCACAGGCCTGTGGGTGGACAGTCTTATGGACCCATTAGTGATGGAAGCATCTCCATGGCTCTGGCTGCCATCAGCATAGCTCCATGTGGCTCGTGAACAGGAAAGTAAAGCAAAGCGTGTGTCCTGACTCCATGGAGCAAGACCAGAGTCCCCAGAATCCTCCTGAGAAGGCCATGCCTATAAGGAGGGGTCAAGCAGGCTGTGGCCCATACAGGTGCCGAGGTAACAAGGGGTGGACTAGGATAGTTAGGTTTATTGTGCCAACCTGGCCCATAGAACAGGTGGATGAACCAGGTTGCAGTTTTATTTTAGGGCAAAGAGATAAATGGCTCTCCAAGGCCCACCACTGTCTCTCTTGCACTCTGGTGATCTGACTAACACAATCACTATATTGTCCTTTTTGGATTATTTATTTTTTGCCCAATTTACAGTTTTTCAAAGCAAGAAAACATTTCTTTTCAATTTCTGATTCTTCTCTGGGATGCCCTTCTGGAATCCTCAGGCTATCAGGAGGAAGAAGCAAATCTTTGAGGCAAAAGGTGCGTGGTATAAGAACGCAGCTAAGTTTAATAGAGACTGGGACTCTAGCTTCAGGCACTGCTAATGGCAGTGGCATTCTACTGAGGGACATGAACAGTTAGGTGTTCAACTATTACCCAGAATTTCAGCAGTTTTAACCCACCCAGATGTACTCTGGAAGATCGAAAGTCTGCTTTTGGAAGGTCAAGAATCCAAATCCACTGTCATCAAATCAGTTCCCACTCAAAAGAATTTTTAAGGCTGTAAATCTTGGATGGAGTAGAGAACCTCATAACCCACCCCACCTCGGGAGTGGCTAGTGGGTTTGTTAAAACTTACCTTGAAAACCCCAGAGAGTAGTTCTGTTCTGTGCTCTGGTGGTCACCTATATTGGGATTTCCTCAAGAACATCTAATGATGCTCATATAATTCCTACTACTAACAACTAACCTTCATCAAGTGCTTAAATTGACCTAAACACTTTTCTAACAACTTACCCAAATGATCTCACTTTGTTTTCATAGAAACACTTTGAGGCAGATACTTGTAAAGTGCCTATTTCACAGAAGAACAAGAACTGAGGTTCAGGCAGGTCAAGTAATATACCCAAAGCATGTTACACTAATAAATGATTGAGCTGTGTGTAAACCCAGTTCTATCTGTACCAAAAACCAGCCCTGACAACTATCATGCTGCTCTATGTAGATTCAGTTGGCTATCAGGAATAGTAAATGAATTTTAGTGTATTTTCCTATGACGGTCACATCTTGTCCTCTATCTTGAATATTACACCAAGCAAGAAACAGTGACGTGATTGACGTCTGCAATGGATTGATCCTGTACAGAAGAATGGCGAAAACATAATCGCCACTTTCAGATTATTCTACTACAATCCATGAGGGACGTATGTGTGGACCACATGCCAGGGCAGCTTTTTTGGAACTCATTGTTATTACTCAATCCATGTTTTATTTCTAGTCTGTCAGCAGTCTGTTAATAACTGCTGTTGAGTGGATGCTGACTCATGGAGACATATGTACCATGGGGCGAGCTGATGCCGGATCATGTGTCATTCTTATAATCCTGGGCATGTTGGATCCATCATTGTGAGTATGTTGTGTCAGCCCATCTCACTGAAAGGCTGTCATCATCATGTTGACTCTCTGCTTTACCCAATCTGATGTCCATCTCTAGGGGTAGACTCTCCCTGGTGCTGTGTCCAATGCAAGTAAGTGACATAGTGTTCTGCTATCATCCGTAAAGTCTTCATTGACTAATTTTCAGAAACACATTGGCAGACCTTTCTTCTTAGACTGCAAGCTCACCTGAAACCTGTCCACCATGTATAGACTCTGCAAGGGACATGGTTGTCAACATCTTAGTCACACACAAGTCATCACAATAGGACAGACTGACTAGCAGGTTAATACTAATGAAATGTAGCCAGTTTTAATTTAATAGTCTATCAAAAGCAATACCTGCTTTCCATGAATTATTTGGGGTTTTTCCCTCTTCATACTGAATCCTTCAAAAAGTCTGTAGATTTAATAATCTTTGAGAATACCCAAGGATGATTTTCTATGGCTGACTCTATGAAGAATCCCAAGGAGGCAAAATAATAATAAATAATTGATTAAAACAAAAACCAGAAAATAAGAATCCCAAGTTTCCTATGCTTTCCTTATTAAAATACACTTTTATCTCTGACCATGTTGCAGAAATTAACACAGAGCAAGTATAAATGGTATTTTGAAGTATGTGTGTTATTACCATCATTGTGATTTTTCATTTTTTAATAGAAAACACAACCATCTAGCTACCTCTTCTGGAATGAAGACCCCCCCCCTTTTATGTTATTGTGTAGATTGGATTCTGCCTTATGAGAAATCATTAAAAAGATAGTGTTTTGTTCAGTCTTTTATCAAGGACACTATATTTTCTACCAACATTTTCCAAAGAATGAAATTAATGTCAACTCAAGATATAGGACCTGAGTTTTTTAGATCAACGTTCTTGCTGACAGCATATTTTCATATTTCTCTTCTGGGAAGAAAACAACTATATTGACATTTCAGAAATAAAAGTAGTCTGTACTACTACTTGCTGGCCTTTCCTGTTACCCTGTTAAACAAAACTTCTCTTTCCTTTGCCTGAGGCATTTTACCGGTCTCCATAACAGCTGGCTAGACACAGGTCATTTAAAACTCTGGGCCAGAGTCAGTGTTCCCTGACTTGGTCTGGTGGGGGCAAGAGCTCCTGCCTTCCAGGACCCCTTGTAATGGGACCAGATTTTAAGCGGGACACCATTGACCGGAAGGAGGTGGAGTCCTTGATTAAATATTTGGTCTAAGGGCTGAGCACGGTGGCGTAGTGGTTGTGTGCGGGACTGCGGCCCACTGGGATGGAAGGTTAATTCCAGCAGTGAGGCTGGGCCTCCTATTCCCACCGCCAGAGAGCAGTGATGCCCCCCACTACAGAAAAAAATTTGGTCTATATGGAACAACAAAAGTGTTCACAGAATGAAAAAATAGTATTGTAATATATTTATTTTAATTTTGAAACGCCGTGGGACATTGTTAAATTGTTAAAAAACAGAACGTCTGGTCACCTTACCGTAGAGAGGAGAGAAAACAGGGAGCCATAGGACAGTGGATAGAAACTGATGTCAACTCACTGCTGGACCAGGCTTCTCTTGACTGAAAGCTTCCCAAATTGTAAAATTCATTTTCGTTTGTGACATTTGTGACATCGATTGCAGTTCCTACAATGTAATAAGGCTCGTCTCAGTTCCTTCCTGCGTGTGCCACTTGCATTTGTCCTTCTTTTCTGTCCTCGCTGATTTCTGAGCTCTATCCATGGGGAGATGCTGTCCTTTCGACTTCATGTGTTTAACTGCTCCAAGGAGTCTCTGGTGTTAGAGTCCCCTTATTGGTGGGTCTATTGTTTGACTCAAAGTTAACGTAAGAAGATGACTTCAGTTCCGGTACTGAAGGGTGTCAAAGGGACCCAGTCTTTGAGGTTTCATCAGTCTCTATAAGTATTTGCTTTTTTAAAAATTGTGAGTATCGCTCCATATTTTTTTTCATCTCTAAGACCTCCTACTGTGATCCCTTTCAGAGCAGTGGTAGCCCAACAACATTTACCTGTTTTGGTCTGAGGTTCATGGGATCCATCAGTCCACTGGAGACACTGTTTCCGTGGGTCTTTTATTTTCTACAATCTTTGCGTAAGGCAAGGGGAGATCAATAGGTTCATTTTAGATGGCCACTCACAAGCCTTCAGGATCCCAGAAGCTACTCACCAAGTAGGATATAGAGCATTCTATTTGTGAACTATTCCATTGATCTTGAGAGCCTCCAGAACTGGGATCCCTGAGGCCCTACGTCCGGTGACTCATTCCTTCAGTGTATTTAATATAGTTAAGAAGTCTCCATACCTTTCCCCCTGTGTGTTCTTCTGTATTCATGGATATATTACAAAACATATGTAAAAAGATCTGTTGGGGCTAAGCCCTGGTGGCGTAAGTGGTTGAGTGCGGGACCTCGGCCTGCGGGCTTGGCGGTTCAAATCCAGTGGCGGCTCTCAGGAGCAGGGCTGGGTAGCGCCTACGACCACCAGAGGGCAGTGATGCTCACCCCCTCACCCCCCAAAAAAGATCTGTCAAAATTATATGTATTCATGGTGTAGTTCAACTCATCTTCCCACTTCTTTTCAGCATGCCTGCCTATCTATACACCTGTTCACAGATTATTATTAGTGGCACTGAAGGATTGGGTATGTAATCCTACATACCTTTGTTGCCTTTACTACACATGCTCTTCCCAGCACCTCCTTTTACCTTATCGTTTTGTGTCACCTCCCCATCCACTGCACTTCACACAATGCAAATTTATCTTCTGGTTAGGGATTTTTCCTTCCACCACCTTTAAAAAAAGTTGTTTCTGTTGGTAAACCTTGTCTTGAATTGTTATAGTAGTCATCTCAGACAATATTTGTCCTTTAGTGATAGACTGATTTCATTCAGCATAATATTTCTATGTTCATCCATGCTATGAGGTCTACTCAGATTCATCCTTACTGATTATCATTGATTAATGTATAGTACTTCCTTGCATATACATTCATTCCATGATGGGCATTTAAGTTCTCTCTTTTTGCTATTATGAGTAATTCTTCTGTGAACATGGATGTACCTTTGTTCCTGTCATAGCTCGTATTTAGCTCATGTGTATTTTTAGTAGCGAGATAGCTGGATCATATGCTGTTTTTCTTCACAAATTTTAAAGAGAGTATCACACCTTTCTCCACATGAAGGCTCTTATCTCTCCATACCTCACCAACATTTGTTGTGTTCTGTTCTCTTGACTTTGCTATTAATGCTCGAGTGAGATGATAATTCATTATTATTTTGATTTGCATCTCCTAATGACTAATGTCCAGCACTTATCTGCCAGCTTGAGGGTGGCTGCGATGTTAGCAGTTATGCCACCTGTATATTTCAAATACTAGTGTGTCACTTAAGCGTAATAGGTTTCGGTAGAACTTCCAGACTAAAAAAGGTCACAAAGAACAAATACACTATCCATTTCTGAGGGACTAGCCACTGAAAACCCTAAGAATAGCAGCTGACTATTGCCACATACAATACCAGAAAAGGAGGTGGTAAGGCAGTCACTATACTCATGTGACGAGGGAAGAGGTACATCCTAGAGGTCACCTTAATGACACGAGTAGAGTCAAATGTTAGGAACCTTTATGTGCTGGGGTTGGGGGACATGACAGCATGAGAAGAAACAACTATAAGTATCCATTAATAATCAAAACATGGAATGTACAAAGCATGAAGCCAAAAAATTTCAGTTGTTCTATCCCTTCACCATACTTATTAGACCTGCATTCTCAGTAAATGTTTCAAGAAGCTGCATTATAAGAAGAACGTGGCATCAGGACTAGGGGAAGATTGATTTACAACCTCGCTTGAGGAGAACTTGAAGCACTTACAGATGGAGATCAAGGACTCTTGCCTTCAATAAGGCTTGCAACTCACTGTGAAGAGTACCAAATAAGTCTCACAACTGGACAAATAAACATCGTGATGATAAGAGGGGGAAATACGGTCATTGTCAAGCATTTCATTTTGCCTGGGTCCACAATCAGCACTCTTGAAAGCAGCAGTAAAGCGATCAAAGATGTAGTGGATAAATTTGTGGTACAAGAATTCTTTAAAAAGTGGAATATCAAGTAATATTACTTTGAGGACTAACATGCTCCAGACCCAAGCCATGGGTCAACTGCCTCATATGCGTGTGAAAGTTGGACAATACATAAGACCACAGAATAATGGATGCATCTGAATTATGATATTGGAAAAGAATATTGAATGGACTGCAAAACAATCAAACAAATCTGCCTTGGAAGAAATGCTAGCTTCACATACCTTGGAAATGTTATCTGGAAAGACCAGTCTCCAGAAAAGGACATTATGCTTGGTAAAGTGGAAGGTCAGAGGGAAAGATGATGCCCCTTGTGGTGATCATGTGCTTATGTTAATTTAATGATTGAGATGTAGGGATGGAATCTGGCCTGTTAATCTGGAGATAGCCATTGAGTAGCCAATGAGGCCTCTGTGTAGACATGGCTTTCTCCTGAGACTTCTGGGAAATCTTGTGATATTTCCCTCATGGAGATGAGAAGCTATCTCCCCAGTTATTGGGAGTTAGTCTCAGAGACAATGAACTACAGATAAGACAAGATGGCAGCGTCTGAGATGCTGGAGGAGAAGCCACTCAGCCTTGCCCTGATGGAACCAGACCTCTGAAGCTGGAGAAGCCACCTGGAGACTCCTGCCAGCACTGAGTTGCTTCTACCACCACTGGATGCTGTTCACGGACCCTGAGCCCTGGAAACAAGGAGCCGTGAGGGGACCCCTGTCAGCACCGGGACTCTGCACCCACTGGCCTGTGACTCCGTGAGTCCGAAGGAAACTTTATAGACTGGTATCAGGCAGATGGGCTAATATTAGACTTACGACTTTGAACTGGACTGGGTTGGGATGCTTTCTCATTGTTCCATTCCTCTTGTATATAAACCATTCCCCTATATCCATATGCGAGTGTATTTATTTGTTTCTCTAGTCTACCCGGACTCAGACACCCCTCAACAGATGGTTTGACAGAATGTCTGCAACAACACGCTCAAACATAACTGTTGTAATGAGGATGGCACAGGACGGGGGGAGTGTTTCATTCTCTTGTACAGAGGGTCACTCTTTGTTGGTGTCAGCTCGATGGCACCTCACAACAATGACCATTAATGGTGACTCTATGGGCTAGGTAAACATTGGACTGCCACGTACAGTGTTGGGCATTCAAGCCCACCAGCCACTCTGAACAGAAAAAAGATCAGGCTAACTGCTTGTAGGTGAGGCAGAGACCTTATATATCATGATTTTTGAATCTAAATTTATTGAAATGTTAAAGGGTGTTTGGTTTACCTTTTGGTTTAATGAATAATGATGGTGAATAGCTCCTTTTTTTTAATACCTCCTTTAAAAATCATTTTATTGGGGGCTCATAGAACTCTTATCACAATCCATTTATACACCCATTGTGTCGAGGACATTTGTACATTTGTTGCCATCATCATTTGCGAAACCTTTTATTACTACTTGAAACCTTAATATCAGTTCCTCATTTTCCCCCTCCCTCCCTCCCTCATGAACCATTGATAATTTATAAATTATTGGTATTATTATTTCATGTCTTGCACTGTCTGATGTCTTCCTTTACTCCTTTATCTGTTGTCCACCCCCCTGGGAAGGGGTTATAGATAGATCATTGGGATCGCTTCCCCATTTCTCTCCCTACCTTCCCGTTACCATCTAGGTGTGACTACTCTCATTATATCTGAGAGTATTTCTGACCTGTATTTCCTGTGTTTCTAGTTCTTACCTGTATTCATGCACATGTGGTCTAGCCGGATTTGTAAGCAGAATTAGGGTCATGATGGTGGGGGTAAGGAAGTATTTAAGAACTAGAGGAAAGGTACATGTTTCATTGGTGCTATACTACACCCTGACTGGCCCATCTTCTCCCCCACGACCCTTCTGTAAGGGTATGACCAAATGGCCTACAGAATCGCTTTGGAACTGCACTCCACACACACACACCCCCCATTCATATTGACTTGATTTTTTGTTTTGGGGCGTTGATGCTTGATACCTGATTGGTGAACATTTCTTTATGGTGTTTGGTGACTGACTGAATGAAAACTTTGATGAAGTCATCAAAGTTCTCTGCCCATTTTTTAAAATTAATAGGCTTTTTTGGTTATTGTTATGTTTAAGTTTTCTATAAATCTTATCAACAGGTTGTTGCAAACACTTTTTCCATGTCTGGAGGTTCTCTTTTCAGTATTTGGTAGAATCTTTTGATGCACATAAATGTTTACATTTTAGGAAGTCCTGGCCATGTAGTTGGCATTTTGTTGTCAAGCGGTTTAGGTTTTACACTTTGCTGTTTGAATTCATTTTTGTACATGGATTCTATTACGTGTTTTTTTTGCAAGTGATTATCTTGTTTGTCAGAATACTTTCTTAAAGAGATGTCTCTTCTCTACTTAATAAGAAAAGATTTTGACTTTTGGTCAATGATTAATTGTTTAAAAATAGATGTATTTGCTTCTGTGTTCTGCTTCTGTTCTTTTGCTCTATGTGTTTTCCATTTTACGTATACAGGACTGTTTTGACTACCAAGGTTATATAGTGGATTTGAGAATGGGAAGTGTGAGGCCTCCTATTTTGTTCTTTGATTGTGCTTTGCTTTATCCTTTTCATATAAGGTGGCAATATGTTTGTTCATCTATCCGACGAATGATGGTGGGATCTGGATTATGGTTATATTATATCTGAGGTATTTTGTTTGTTTGTTTGTTTTGGGGGGGGAGCATCACTGCCCTCTGGTGGTCGTGGGAGCTACTCAGCGCTGCTCCTGAGAACCACCGCTGGATTTGAACCACCAAGCCCGCAGGTCGCAGTCCTGCACTCAACCACTTTCGCCACTGGGGCTCAGCCCTGTATTATATCTGTAGGTCACTTTGAGTAGTATGGACACTTTTACAATGTTAAGTATTCCTATCCATTAGTATGATATATATTTCCATTTATGTAGGTCTCTTGGTTTCTTATAGTGTCTTATAGTTTTCTTTGTATGTGTCTTTTGTGTGTGTGTGGGGGGGGGGGGGTTCAGTTTTTGGCTGGATCCTGCGAATAGTATTGTTTTCCTAACCTCCTTTTCAGAGTTATTCTTGTTAATATAGAGAAATCAGCATGGTGTTTGTATGCTGATCTTGTACCTTGCCAGTATGCTTAATTTTTATAGTAGTTTTATTATTGAGCTGTTGAGCTTTTTATGCAGAGGACTATATAATCTGCAAATAGAAATACTCTTGTTTCTCTGTCAAGTTGGGTGCCTTTTATTCCTCTTTCTTGCCATAGTGCTCATCCTTGGACTACCTCTTCAGCATTTTATATGAGTGGTGATAAAATGCATCCTTCTCTGATTCTCTTTTGCAAGGGGAATAGTTTTAGTTCCTCTTTGTTAAGAATAATGTTGTCATATTATTTTAAATTAGGGTTATGCAGAATGGTAACTAGAATAGCAAAATTTAAGAGTTGGAGTCCTAAAATAAGCAACTGAGAAGAGATGAAATAAGCCCTTTCAGTACCCTAGTGAAGGAAATTGGACCATCGCTTAGACTGTGGAGAATGACATACAATCAAAATGGCATGATCGGCCACCATCTTGATCAGGGCACCCATATTTTTTTTATTGTGCCAATTAAGAGATTAAGAGATTCAGTTGCTGTGCCACATTTTCCAAAATGTAGATTGAGTTTCTAGCAGAACAAAGACTAATTTTTTTTCCTATACTAGTTATCATCCTATCATCCCAGTTCACCTACATTTTACAAATTCTGTTTCTTTCCAGTTTCACTGTCAGCCAAGGTTGAACAGGAGAGGACTAGTTGGAAACCCTGAAGTAAACAAGCCTACAATCATGGTGGGAAGCTTAACCACCTCTTTTTGAGAACCATAGATCAAAATAAATAAATCAATAAAAACAGAAGAGCTAAGAAGCACAGTCAATTATTTTTACCTAATTGATAATTATAGACCACTGTGCTCAACAATGCCACCATACTATTCATTTCGAACACCTGGAACATTTAGAAAAATTTCCCAGGTGCTGAATTATCAAGCACGTTTCAAAGACCTGAAATCATACATTGTGTGCTTTTGACCTGAGAAAATTAAGTTAGAAATTAGTGATGATAGATAAGACAGACAGATAGATAGGAAATGCCCAGCTATTTTGAATTCAAACATTCCACTTTAAATAATTCACTGGTTAAAGAAGGCACTTCAATGTATATGAGACAATATTTTCAAATCAAATGATAATTAAAACTTGAGGTTTCAGATTCTATCTAAACAGGCACTCTTGAAGTGTGTACTCCTGATTAAGGCACTTTGAATGCTAACTAACTACCACCAGAGTGTAAATTAATACTAACCCACATATGCATCACCACCATGCATGATGAGAAAGGCCTATATTTTTAAGTAGATTATTGCCAGTATAACAAGATTGTAGATAATTATCCCTAATGCCAGGTTTTTTTCGATGAGCTTTCCAATTAATAAGAAAAAAAGCAACATGTAGGTGAAGCTATATTTAGAGACACTTAATCTAACATATCTCAAAAATGATGCAACTGCATGGGTAATTCTTGGGTGATTTTCAGCATCCAAATATCACTGATTTACCCATCAAATCCCCATCCTCCCTTTCACCATGCATTTCTTTTCCATGCCGAAGTGTTCCTAAAGGCAGGGAGATGAAGGGAAGGAGGAGAACCTGGCCCACCACATTTTACCGTTTCATATTCTCAGTCCAGTTGCTTTCGTATGACCAGAGAAGCTGGAAATTGAATCAGAGCCCTCAGGGGTCCTGCACAGGATGAGTCAGCCCGGATAAAGAAGTTATCACTGAGGGTTCCATGTGCTTAATTAGGAGCCAGTAGACTATTATTGACTACTCTCCCAGCAAAAACTCTTCACTGGAGAGGCAACTGGGTTAAAGAACTCTGCTGAAAACAGAGTTTCTGATCCATACCCGGAAACTCTTTATCCACAGCAACTCCCAGAAAGTGTATGATGGGAGAAAGTAGAGCGGTTGGGGATCTCGCAGAGCTTGCTCATAGGCAGGGGATAATTCAGAGTACTAGATGTGCTCACACTTTGTCATGCAGACTGAACTTTTTTCAAGAACACATAGGGTCAATCTGTATGGACCATCAGATTTCCTTCCTCTCAATAATAAAGTCATTAATATTTTATTTTCTTTTATCCTGGAAATTTCTACCTGCCTATGAGAAAAAAACCAGTCTTGACTACTGCCACTTGGTAGTAGGGTGCCGCATCTGAGGGGGATTATAAAGACGAGGGGTGAGTGGTGTTAATGCCATTTCCCCTCATTCCACGTCCTTTCCTACCAGCATTTCCTTGACAGGTGCGCCTTCTTCCTCTTGGGCCTAATAGTAGATGCAAAAGCAAGCAGTGTTCTTTAAGAAAAGCAGAGGCCATCAACTTCATGAGGCAGCAAGTTGCCAAATGCATAGTACCATTCTTTTTTATTTTATTTTATCTTAATAAATCATTTTACTGGGGACTCTTACAGATCTTATAACAATCCATACCTCATTTGTAGATCAAGGACATTTGTGAATAGAGTAGTACCATTGTAAGAAGAACATTGGTTGCTTTTTGCCCCGGTTTTTAACTGTATCAAGTCACTCTTATTTCAGTGCGAGCAAAAGGCTCATGTTACCTTCTCTTAAAGAGATAAATGTGTGAGAACAACCCCACACTCAGGAGAATTCTGCCAGTGTCCTCAGTACCCATATAAGGGAAATATAAATGATCACTGGATTGAGAACACTGTGTTTGGGTGTGTGTGGGGGTGGGGTTCCTTTCCTGTAGGGGCTCACAACATTTTACAAATGTAGAAGCAAAATAAACAGCCCCAATAGACTATGATTAATCAAAGCGACATGGTAACTTTAGAATAAAGCCAGATAGAAACGCTATGTTAATCCAGGTATATACTATGAAAAAGAAGGTAGAAATTAGTTGACTTTATTTTTCCAGAACAAGCTAAGTTGTCTTAAATTTCTGGAGGTACACAACATGGGACCCTGGGATAGTTTATGGCGTAAAGTTAATGTTGCCCCTACATGTCTCACTGGCAGATTTAGCAGGGTAAAGGAGAGGAAAATATCATTTGGAGTTGATTTTTGAAATAGCACATACCTGCTCTTCAGCACATACCTGTTTTCAGATGAGCTATTTGATATCCAGAACCTGTCTATAGGAAGGGTCTCCAAAAATTCGTGGGGAAAAATTACATTATCTTTGGATTCCATTTTTTTTACAGACTGTTGGAAGGTACCCCTCATCTAGAGCTCCTCAGCCAGTTTCGCTGGAGCCACCAAGCCCGTGGGTGGCAGAGTGGAAGTGAGTTCCACAGGGCTTTCGGTGGCTGATTTTTCAGAAGGATGTCAGCAGGCCTGTCTTTTGAGGTGCCTTTGCGTAGACTCAAACTTCTAACCTTTCCCTTAGCATCTGAGCTCCTGGCCACAGTCACCCCCCCAGGGATGACACTCAGGGCCCCCAAAGGATGTAAAACTAGACAGAAGCCTCGTTTGGGTCGGCTGAGGTTTTGTTCGCAGTAAGCAGACTAGTTGGCTTGAGTAAAGGCAAGTGACAGGGAAGAATGAAGGCATCTAGGAGGGAAGTCCTCCTCCCCGGACTTCGCTGAGGAGGGAGAACATCACACTCTCACTGCTTTCTGACCTTCCAGTGCCGGAGTTGCGTTGGGATCGAGAAGCTGCATGTCATAGGTTAGAATGTCAGCTCTCAGCTTCTGCTAAAAATCACCGCATGTGTTCAGGGCTCTTGCTTCTTAAATAGCCATTCTCTCAATCCTGGAGCCAAGCATTCCGAGGCATTCTTTCCCATTCTAGGTCTCCTTCTGAAGAAAGTTGTTAACTTTTCCTGGAGAGATAAAAAAGTAGGGCATTTCCCCCAGGACACTGACCTCCCTCCGATGACCTTGACCTCCAAGACCTGGGAGTAATCAGCGTCTCACTTCTTCAGCTACCAAAAGTTGTTGATTGAATTTTCCCAAATATAGTGGTGCGTTATCCCACTTCATGAATCCCACATGAGACTCAAGTGTGCTATGTTTTTCTCATGTTTAGTACTGAGTTCTTCCAAGTTTGGAAAAATATAGCAGTTTGTTCTGAAGCATAGCCATAGGACTGCAGCATAACCCAAAGAACAGGTTGAACACTGTAAGTAACATATTAATAACACCTGGTGTAATACCTGTTAACATGCTGAGTGCCTTCAGCAAATTGGCAGGCCTTTCTTCTACTTTTGCCAACAACTTGTCAAACGCTGACTTGGAGTTCCTCCCAAACTCTCAGGAGACTATCCAAGACAAGGAAGCTTATGTAGCCTTCAAACCCGACCAGCGATGACTGGCTCCTGGCCAACCTGAGAAGTCATGCTGAACTAGAGGAGGGATTATAAAGGGTTGGGAAGGAACCTCAGGAGGGCAAGATGCTGAATAAGGATGTGGTAAATTAATGGATTTGTATCTTACACAAGAGACAAATGATGGTAAAGATGGCATTCCTCTCCTTCAATAGGCCCTGCTCTAAGCACAGTATTGGGGGGGGGGGGGCAGTCTAGAAGGCTGCCCCCATCCCTTGGCAACTAAAGAGGAATCCGAATATTCAGAAGCATGAAAGGAAAGCAGTCAATCCTGGTGAGTAATTTGCAGATATTCCTGGGAGAGGAATAGACTATTTAGCACCCCACAGGCAGACTTGTTAGGCAAATCAAGCCTATGTGGACACAAAGAAAATTTTCACAAGATGGAATAAAAAGGTCCTGCAACTAAGATTATAGTTGATACATGCACAGGCACGTTTCAAATAGAAGGATATTTAAACATTTCTTTGTGATCAATGAATGACCACAGACAGGTGGTTCTCTCAGTAACACACCTGCGTTAGTCTCATAAGGGTGCCTGAAATAAAAGTATACTTTTAATTTCATGAGAAAAATAAGATTTTTGAAATCAGGGCTAATATCAAATTTTAAACAATTTTGATGTCTCTCCAAATCTTTAAAACTTTTGAGCAAGTTTACAGGAGTGCTGTCCTACATAAAAAATGGCATCTAGATAGAGCAAGTGTCTTAAGAAAGGTTGGGAAAACCTCAAAGATGAGTTAAGACAGGGAAGATTGTCAACTTCACTGATTGAAGAAACTGACTGAAGTTCAGAAAGTTGTGGAAGAAGAACATAGAATTCCTGATGCAATAGCTACTGAAATTGGATTTTCACAATTTTTGGCAATTTCAATTTTAAGCAAATAGTTTCACCTAGGCAAGCATTTGGCTTGGTGAGGGTGCCTCAAGCATTGGGCAAAGAGCTGATATTTCCTGCAGTCCTTTAAAAAGAGCAAGATTGAAGCTAATCTGCCTGGGGTCTTAAAGACTTGAAGATAATCGAGCAGTCATCTGGCTGAGAAACAGCAAAGCCCACCAGCCTGTCCCGACACGATCCCTGAGGACAAAGCGGGTGCATAAGCAAAAGTGACAAAGAAAGTCGATGGTGCCCAGTTATCAAGAGATGTAGAGTCTGGGACCTTCAGGTGCTTGAAGCAAACAAGCAGCCATCTAGCCAAGAAGCAACAAAGCCCACATGGAAGAAGCAAAGCAGCCTGGCTGGTCACAAGTTGTGGAGGGGATCAGCCATTGGGAATCTAAGAACAAAAAAATCATATCATTGTGAACGAGGGGGAGTGCAGAGTGGGGATCCAAAGCCCATCTGTGGGCATCTGGACATCATTCCCTCACAGAAGGCCCAGGGACAGGATGAGGCAGTCAGGGTGCAGTGCAGCAATGATGAAACATACAGTGTTCCTCTAGTTGTTTATTATTATTATTATTTTATTGGGGGCTCTTACAGCTCTGATAACATTCAAAACATCAAGCATATTTGTACACATATTGCTATATTAATTTTAAAATATTTTCCAAATATGCTTTATATCAAGCATATTTGTAAACATATTGTCATATTCATTTCAAAATATTTTCCACTTGAGCCCTTGGTATACTCTTCCTTCCCCCTCATTTTTTAATGAATCATTTTATTGGGGGCTTATCCAACTCCCATCACGATCCATACATATATCAATTGTATGCATGCCACATTTTCACACTTACTGCCATCATCCTCCCTCCACCCCACCCCCCAGCCCCTACTATCATGATCTCAGTTCTAATATACAAATCTGACTGGACCAGAGAATGTACACTGGTACAGATAGGAACTGGAAACACAGGGAATTTATGTGAGAAGAACTTCTTAGAACTGGTGGTGAGAGGGGCGATAATGGGAGGGTGGAGGGAAGGTGGGGTGGAAAGGGAGAACAGATTGCAAGGATCTACATATCGACTCGTCCCTGGGGCATGGACAGCAGAGAAATAGGTGAGGGGAGACATCGGATGGTGTAAGATATGACAAAATAATGATAATTTATAAATTATCAGGGGTCTATGGGGAAGGAGGACATAGGAGAAAGGGAGGAGAGGAGAAAAATGAGCAGATACCAAGTGGAAAACAAGTGTTTTGAGAATGATGAGGGCAACAAATGTACAAAAGTGCTTAACACAGTGGATCTATGTGTAGATTGTGATAAGAGTTGTATGCGCCCCCCAACGAAATGATTTTTTAAAAAAGATTGAAGCTAATGAAGAAAATATTATGAAATGAATTGCTATTGGGGGGATGTCATAAATTTATCAACATGCTCCAGAGAACAAGGTTCAGTTAAGAGAGGTCAGTTCAGCAGGTTTTAGTGGCTGTTTTTTTAAGATTCTTAAGGGCAAATCTTGTTCTTGAAGGACATGGGATGATCATGGGGGACAACTGAAAAGAAATTTTAAGAAAATTGAAAACATTGATGTCAAAAGAGTCAGGAAATTGCTTCAAGAAAATTGTTTGCCTCCCGACAATGCACCTGTTCACTCTTTAGGGGTAACAATTCTCTGTCCTGTGAGAATTTCATTGGGAAACCGTACCTCATCCATCCTACTGCCCTAATCCTTTCAGATGTCTTTCTGCTCCCAAGAACATCTAAAAAGAACTCAATGTGAGTCCTTTGAGGCTTTCAAAACTGTTGTTCTGACATGCAGTAAATTGAAGAGATCAGAATTCTTCAGGGAAAGAGTAGGGAGATGGAAGTAACTTCTTCAGGGGTGTACAGATTTAGATAGAGGATAGGACAGGAAACAATAGTTTTTTGTTTTTTTAAATTTTGATTGCTTTAAAGGTTACTTTGATGTAGCCATGCTTTAAAAATTCGCCTCTGAGGTCTTAAAGGCTTGAGTAAACAAGCGACCATCCAGCTCAGAAGCAACAAAGCCCACATGGAACAAACACACCAGCTTATGGGACCAAGAGGTGCCGCACCTCTCTGGGGTGCAGACAATGGGGGGTGGGGTGGTGGTGGTGGTGGTGAGTGAAGTGACACATCGGACAATGTACGATATGAAGAGGTAATAACAATTTGTAAATTCTTGGAAGTTCATGGGGGAGGGGGAAGGGGAAATAAGGGGAGTTGGAATTAATAAAATAAAGAAATAGAGGAAAGAGGGAAAGAGGAGCTTATGCTAGAGGGGTTCAAGTAGAAAATGTAGATGAATGTGGCAACATGTGTACAAATATGCTTAATGTGTGAATGATGCATTGAATAAAATCTATATATATATTTTTAAAATTCACCTCCAACTTTGGAGAGCCAAATGAAAGTTGAACATGATAGTGACATAGAAGGAAAATAAAAGGAAATAGAGGAAAGAATTAGTAGGCAAAAGACATTTATAGAAGTATAAATAGATGCAGGTATATATGTAAATACATTTATATAAAACAACAGGGATAAAGGTCTATGTCTATATATTTATTAAGGGTTAAGGTAACAGACAGACAGCCTCTACTCAAGCACTCCCTTAATACAAGAGCTCATTGTTCTAATAACCTGGCCTTCTGTGAGGCTCACCTATCCAACATGAGCACTGAAGACAAAATGGGTGCATAAGTTAATGTGGCGAAGAATGTTGATGGTAAGAAAGCTGATGGTTCCCGGCTATCAGAAGATGTAGCACCTGGGTTCTTAAAAGCTTGAAGTTAAACAAGTATCCATCTAGGAGGGAAGCAACAAGCACACATGAAAGAAGCACACCAGCCTGTGTGATCACAAGGTGTTGACCAGAACAAAAGACCCAAACCAATCATCTTGATGCGAACAAGGGAGGTGGAGTGGAGAACCAAAATCCATCTGGACATCCTGTCACAGAAGAGTCACAAGGAAGAACAAGTCATCCAGGCGGCAGCATCGACAAAACACACAGCATTTCTCTAATACTTCCTACCCCCAACTATCATGACCCAATTCTACCTTACAAATCTGGTTAGACCCAAAAATGTACACTGATACAGATAAGAGGTCTCAGCTCAGGAATCCAAGACAGATAAACCTCTCAGGAACAGGAATGGGAGTAGTGATACCATCAGAGTGGAGGGAAAGTAGGACAGAAGGGGGAGAAAGGGGAAACTGATCACAATGATCAAACTGACCACAACGGATCACGCCAGGGGGATGAACAACAGAAACGTGGGTGAAGAGAGACAGAGGATGGTGGAAGATAGGGAACTAACAGTTATTCATAATTTATCAAGGGTTCACGGAGATGGGAGGGTGGGCAAAAGGAGCAGCTGATACCAGGGGCTCAAGTAGAAAGGAAATGTTTTGAGAAATGATGATGGCACCACATGCACAAATGCGATTGATACAACTGATGCATGGATTATTGTAAGAGCTATAACAGCCCTCGGTAAATGACTTTTAAAAATAAAATAGAAATTCTCCAGCAATTGGCCCCTCCTAGTGATGTATCCAAAGTACGACGTTAGCTCAGCGAACTGGCTTTTAAGGAGCATGCCTTATGTATTTCTCCCAAGATTTGCTTCTCCTTTTTTTTTTTCAGTCCATGACATATTTAATAGTCTTTATTTATATCACAGTTCAAATTTAAAATTTTCAGTCCAGTTTTTTCACTGTCCAGTTTTTGCACACATACGACCAAACCCGCACCAAGCTCCCCGCGGTTGCATCAGTCCCAACAGATCGTGACCCTGGAGAACAAGGTCGAGGTAGCCCTGTGGTTCGCATAGCTGGCGTTGTGGTGAGCAGCACAACATGTAACTCTCTTCACCCACCAGGGCTCTTCGCCTGCAGGTGAAGCGACGGAAAAAGGCCATGGTCTCGGCCAGGCCTGACACAGTTCGGTGCTTAATATGATGTTGACGTTTTAATATTTTAGACATCTTTTGCAGCTGATTGGCCCATGGCTACTTTCTTTGGATTATTGATTCAACACGAATGAAATTCTTGAGAAATTTAATGTCCTCACTTTCTATGGTGATGGTGTTTATTGATCCATTGATAGGATTTTTTCCCTCTGGTTCAGGTCTCATAGGCAAAGTATTGGGAAGCAATTGGGTACCATCTCATAATTAAAATAATTTCTGGTGTGTCTGCTGGTTATCTGTGCTAGTTGATGTGTCCTCACATAGTGTCTGTCTTCTTGTGTGTTCATGCTGCCCTTTTACAGCTCACAAGTGATTAGATTTAGGACCTATCCTACCCAGATAAGACCTTTGTAACCCAAACAGGATTATATCTACATGCAGGGACTTAGATTTCAATACATATTTGGGGAAAGTGGACAATTAAACCTCCAACATTATAAGAATTTCAGTAATTTGTATGATATTATACTCTAGACCCTTTAAGGGGCAGGATTCTAGAACCTGGCAGCCTGATCCAAATCTTGACTTCACTGCTTTAATATGTGACTTGGAGGAAAATGCTTAAGTTTTTTATATTTCTGTTTCTTCGCCTATAGACTAAGCATAATCATGTTTCCTATTTCTCAGAGTGGTACCGAGGCTTAAGGAAACATGTAAAGACCTTAAAACTGGACCTGACATATTGCCAGTGGTATTCAGGTATTTGTAGTTAATGTTTGTTCTCAACAGTGAAGAGATTAGTTTGAACCTAGATTAGTTTGATGCCAGCATCAGAGTTCTTTGTCATTTGTTATATGCCTAGGTAAAAGGAGGTAGAGTACATTTAAACAATTACTTAAAAAGAGATGATAATCCTGCCTTAGCATGCACAGGTAACACGGAGATTAACTGCTTATCCACAGGGCCCTTTTTAAATGGATGATAATTGCAGAACTTGGATAAGAAAATCCACATTAAAAATTTACAATTTGTTGTGAACATTAGCATTAAAGTTTGACTCTATGATCTGAAGCAGAAGCAATGACATTTCTGCTAAGATGAGCCAGATACTTAGGGACCTATCACATTTTGAAGTAATTCTATTCCGTTATCATCATATAAAAGTAGAGTGGTTGAGCCATGGACTGAATTGGCTCTGCTACACTTTTGTCTTCAGAACGAGGTAATTGCTTCATGGAGCACACAGTGTGCTGCTCAGCTCTGTGGGTCGCTGCTGCAGGGCCAGACATTCAGAGAGTGCCGGCTCTTGTTCCCAAGCTCGTTCTCTGAGGAGTTGGCCATTGACGATACATTGCACACCCAGATGACACCAGCACCAGACCCATGGGGTGTGGGACAGATGTCTCGATTCTGCTTTTCCCATGAGGAAGGATGTTTGGGTGTCGTTTTATAACTATTTGGTATAAAAGGCATAAAGTAGTATGAATTCTGTAAACTAGAGATTTAGAATTTAATGGGAAACTAGAATTGAACTTAGGTATGTTCATATAAAAGAATTGTGAAGTTCTTAAAAAGACCAAAGTGAAGCTGAGCTTCTTTTTATGTTTAAAAAGAAGCAATACTTATACATTCAGCACAAGTCAAGAAAGTCTTAGTTGATTTTATTCACCTTTGTATGACTACCACTCACAGGCACTTTATATGCACTGCTTGAATGAATGAATGTAATACTTACAAGTCTAGATGTTATCTGGGTATGAATAAGATACTTTTAGATAAGGACCTAAAACACATTAACATCAATTCAACTCGGACTCATGGCAACACATGTGTATCAGAGTAAAACTGGCATGTTGTCTTAGGCTGGCTTCTCTGGAGAAAGAAGCACCAGTGAAGCTGGTATATACATCCATATGCACAAACACACACACATATGTAGGACTCACTCAAATCTCACTGCCATTGCATCAAGACTGATCCATAGTGTGGCCCCCTGTGGGTTTCCGACAGTGTGAATGTTTATGGGAGTAGCCAGTCCAGTCTTTCTCACTCAGAGCTGTTGGTTTCAAACTACTAAACCTGTGGATCACAGCTCGCTGTGTAACCACTACACCAGCAGGGCTTCTACATACATTGAGAAACAACCTACATCAAGAAAATGACTCACAGTTACCAAAGCAGGCAAGTCTAAAGACAGTCAGATTCCAGTTTCATGGATCAGATGGCGAGCTGGAGGCTTCTCTGAACTCAGGGAGCTGCGGAAACTGCTGAGCCTAAGATTAGCAGTAAAGTGATAGGTTGGAGGCTATAGATGCGAAGGGATCCCAGGTCAACAGGTCAGACGGCAACGGCTGACAACTGGAAGTATGTTAGACAGAGCTTGATCCAGCCGAAAGCAAAAGAAGGCTTTTTCAGAATATTCACTTACAGCGGAAGCAGGCCATGCCTCTGAGGACTATTTCTTTAACTGCATCAAGACTGTCACCCAAGTAAGAGTGTTGCATCCCCTCCTCCTCGTCTTATAACGAATTGCCATCTCATAGTAGATCTGGCTCGTAGCACTCTGTGACGTACATCGTGTGAGGTCACATCATGGGAGATAACCACGCCTTAACTGCCACACCACCGCGGACCCTGACCCGTCTCGCACTTTCAGGGCCTGAAAATTTTAGAAGTCAACCACCATGCCTTTCTTCTGAGGTCCTTGTGGGTGAACTCCAACCACCGGCCTTTCGATTAGCAGCTGAGCACTTAATCAATCATTTGCCCCACCCAGGTACTCCCTGCAGATGGGATGAAAACTGTAGCCTTGAAGGAGTGAAAACTCCAAAGACACCCGTGGGAAGCCACGCTGCAACTCCTTCCTCATCATGAGAGGAAACTCCCTGAAAAGTGAGCTTTATCTATGCACTAGGGAAGGACCTGATGGGGAAATCTGCTAAACAACCCATACGTTTTCCTAACTGGTTTTTAAAAAAACAAATCTATGTGTTTATGTATTGCTTTTCTTCCAACGAGTCTACCTAATGCTATGTGTATTTCTGATTTATTTGGTGGTATATATAATCCAAGCTTAACTTCCGATATTTAGGTAAAAAGACAAGGTTTCCATGCTCCTTTTGGGTGGTGCCAGCTACCCTGTATAGACCATATGTTCAGTGAGTTTTTAATCTTTTGGCATTTCCCAAATTCAGCGTTTACATTCTTGAAAGCACTTCCCTTTTCCCACACAGCTCTAACCTTAGAGGTATTTGACCTTTCGTTATAAAAAAGAGATGTTTGATGTTCTGACTGTTTTCAACAAAAGATCTCTGTTCTCAAATCCATTGTATGGAGAAAATTCCTCAGTTCTTTAGAGAGGCATAAAAATTCTCTCAAGTCTTCCAGATTGAAGATCAAGGACATCACACCACCTCAGTGTCTAAAGAGTTCAGAGTGATCATTAGCCATGAAAGAGAACTGGGTGGGGAGAGGGTATGTTTAAAACAGTGGATGGAACCCTGGATTTGGAGTTAGAACTCACGATTTTGCCTCAGGGTGGCTATATTACTTTTTAAAAGTTTCGTCTTCTTCTCCAGGAAGGATCTGATAACTTTTCTACGACCCACCCAGCTATACTACAGGGTCGTGATATGCCATGTGGCCCCCTGAAGACATTAGCTGGGCATTGCTCCAAGGTGGCTAGAAGGTTGCGCTTCTCTTGCAGTGGCCCAGAACAGCCAGTACAAGACTTTCTGAGGAACCTTGTCCTGCTTTGACCATTTTCTTAAGCTGATAGACCAGAGGTTTCCAAACTTATTTGGCCTATCAGCCCCTTGTCAGAAAAAAACAAACAAACATTCAATATCCCCCTGGCAATTAAAAAATTTTGTGCTGTAGTCCATAATCCAGCATAAAGTATAGGTATTGCTTTTGAAAGCCTCTGGTTTGTGCCAGTGCCTGTGGGCATGGTATCACCCCCACTTTGGGAAACACCGTGATGGGTGGGTGGGAAGGTGTTAGATAGCTACTCTGGGTCAATTCCGACCCTTGGCAGCCTTACGTAGAACAGAATGAAATGTCCTGCAGTCCTGCTTCTTCCTGAGGCTCCCAAGCTTGTTTGGGCTCATTCTTGCAGTTACTGGGTCTGTCCTTCTCACCAAGGGCCTCTCTTGCTCACTCTAGTCTTCTACTTTACCTGACGTGTTTTCCTCCCACCATTGATCCCTGCGGATGATGTGAACTGCAAATAATCCGGACAATGTTGTGTTCCCTGGATGGCACTGAGGGTTTGCGCTCATCTCCTAATCCATGGTAGCACCAGGTGCTCTGCTTTCATAAAGACGACAGCAAAGAAAAGTCTGCAGAGCCCACATCGGCTTTGTAACGCCTGGGGTCACTGAGTTGGCGTCAACTCCCCGGCAACAGGCTTGGTTTGATTTGAATTTTCTGGCATTAATTGCTCAGCCCGTCTTCCTGGCCTTTGTTTGGAGACTCCACTGAAACCTATCCACTGTGAGTTACCCTCTTTGTATTTGGGATAGCGGTGGCATTCTTTTCATTATCACAGCACCAGACTGACAGATGGGCATTGGTGACTACCCCTCCACCCAAAAGGAAAACTTGTTGGCCAGTAAGTACATACTCATGGCAGCCCCATGTATGTCAGAGCAAAAATGTTCTAACGGGATGGACACCCCAATATATTGTGCAGGGACAACCTTTGAACTTTGACCTGAAACTAATGAGATCATCTTTAAACCGTTTAGCTCAATGAATTTTCTTTTCTTTTTTTAAATCTACCTTGTGACCCTACAGAAGAATTGCTTACCTAGATTGAAATGAATGTTGAGGGGCAAAGCCTGAAAGGTCCTCCCATGCCGACATATATATTGTTTTATTATGTATAGTCTAATAAAAAATTAAGATGTGTAAGATTTTCAGCGACTCGTTTAAAAATATATACATCAGGACGGAACCCTGGTGGTGTAGTGGTTTTGTGCGGTACTGTGGCCCACTAGGTTGGCGGTTCAAATCTAGCAGCAGCTCTCCAGGAGCAAGGCTGGGCTTCCTACTCCCACCAGGGCAGTGATGCCTCCCCCCCAAAATATATATGTATACACATCACACCTACTGGGTGGATTTGGAGCATCAACCTTTTGGTTAACAGTTGAATTTTAGTTAGCTGTTTGCATCTCTCTCGGACTAGTCGATAAATACTTATTGCCAAGTTTGCAACACAGCCATGTCTGATTAGTTAGTTTGTTTGTTTTTTGCTTTTTTTTTCAAACGGAGTAAAGCAGGTTCAACAATAAGTGACTCAGCTAAGCAAAGAGGGGAAGCCCTGGGCTCCATTTGAGCTGGGTAGCTTTGCGCCCTCTTGCTACCTATGACCTTTTTTCTAGGCACAGATGGCTACATCTCTGAGTTGCTTTCTGTGTATTTATGGCTACCCCATCTTTGTTTTCTGTGTATTTATGGTTTCTCTTTTATCTCTCTCACCTCTTCCTCTTCCTCCTCAATTAAGGTGGCAGCTGCAGTCAGGCCGCCTTCATTTTAAAATGTGACTTCGAAAAAAGGCTTAGGATCCATTTTTGCAGACAACTGGAGTTTGGAAAATGAAAGGATCATATTCAAAGTGTTAGGTAGAAGCGTCATTCAATAGTATAGTGTACCTGCCTTCCTTCTGTCCTTTTTCCCCCCTGTCTAGCACAGGCTTTAAGTTGTGTTGTGTTGTTTTTAGTGTCACGAAGTCGCTTCTGATTCAGAACGAGCACCAAGTGTGACAGAATAAAACACTAGCTGGCTTTAGGTCATCCACACCATTTTTGTGACACTTGAGCCCACGTGTCAATCCATCTCATGGATGGTCTCCCTCTTTTTGGCAGATCCGAATCCTGTGTTCTTCTAGTGCCTTGGGTCATCTGTCCACCATACAGATTAAATACACATGAATGAAAGAATATAACATTGTCACACAGCTGTCCTAATTTTGTAAACCCATTGTATCCCCTTGTTATGTTTGAAAAAAAAATGCCTCTTGGTAGATGTACAATTGCACGTGAGCATAGTTACAGATTCTGGAATCCCTATTCCCAAAGTTATCCACAGTTTGTTACGATGCACCTAATTGAATGCTCTTGCATAGTCAAGGAAACATGAGTAAACATCTCCCTTGTATTCTCTGCCTTCAGCCAAGATTCATCTGATATGGCAACACTATTCCTCAATCGAAGCCCTCTTATGAATCCGATATTAATATCTAGTCATTTCCTGTGACTATACTTCTGCAACTGTTTTTAAGGTACCTCCCCCAAACGTTACTTGTGTATGCTACTAATTAGATTGTTAATGACTCTGGCAGGCACCTAATCTGGTATCAATTTGAGGATTAAGAGTGTAGGGGTGGAGTCTAGCCTGTCAGTCTGGAGATAGGCAATGTGACCTCTGTGTGGGCCTGGCCTTCTCCTCGGAGAATTCTGGGAAATATGGTACTTAGTTCTTGGAATCAGGAGACACTCCCTTGGAAACACTCTACTGACAAGGCTGACTTCCTGCGAGCCATCCCTGAGGAGAAGCCACATGGACCTGCCCTGCTGCGACCAGACCTCTGAAGCTGGAAAAACCACAGAAACACCCCTGCCAGAACCGAGATGCTTAGAGTCTACTGGATCCAAAGACTTTCTACCCACTGGCCTGTGATTGTTCTGCATTTGGCAACATTGGCATGTGTTTCGTGAGTCTGAAGAGGACTTAATAGATTGCTATCAGACATATGGGCTAATACGACCTTGCCCTGGACTGGGTTGGGATGTGTTCTCAATGTACAATTACCCTTTGTATAGAACTCTCTCTTATGTACATATGCGTGTCCATGCGTTTGTTTCTCAAGGCTACCCAGACTAACACAATGACATTCTAAATGTTTAGACATATTGTTAGCGTGGTATTAATGATATTATTCAATATTGTTCATGTTCTGTTGGCTCCCCTTACTTTGGAAAGGTATGTTAGACTAGAGAAACAAATTCACAGACACCCATGTGTATACGAAAGAGATTTATATACAAAAGCAGTTGAATATTGAGAAAACATTCCCACCCTGTCCAGACAAGTCCTTAAGCCCAATATTAGCCCATATGTCCGATACAATCTATAAAGGCCTCTTCAGACTCACAGAACACAAGACGTCAAATAAAAGGAAGATCATAGGTCAGTGGGTGCAAAGTCTTGCGGATCCACTTGTGTTGTACTGGCAGGGGTCTCTTTGTGACTTCTCCGGCTTCAGAGCTCTAGCTCCATCAACTTCTCTCCATGTGTCTTCTCCACAGGGTTGTCTTGCAGGGAGTGAGCACCTGCCCTGCCTCCAGCGAGCACTTTACCTCCTTCGCACCTCCAAATAAGGTCATCAAGCTGCTACCTGACTGACAGGCTAGACTTTACCCCTTCACTCTGAATCCTCAAGTTGACACCAGATTTTGTAACAATCTAAATGGGTTCAAATATGGATCTTTTCAAATCAGTCATCTAGGTGGCTGTCTTCGAATTTCTTGACAGAGACAAATGAGCATTTGCAGCATTCACTTATTTGTTGACACATCTCAGTCTGTAAATTCCTAGAGGCTTGTTCTTCACCAGTGCCTTCAGTGCACCTTGAACTTTTCCCTTCTTATTGATGATGCCTCTTTGGTAGTCTGGGCATTCCTTTCATATCATTTTGATGTTTCCTGCATGATTCATTACTTTGTCCAAAGAATCTTTTGATATTTTAATCCAAGGCATGGATTTTTTTCCTTCCGCTCTTTCAGCCTGAGAAATTCCAAGCATGTTTTTGTTTTGTTTTCCCCCTTTTAGTTTTCTAGTTCCAGAATTTTGCACGTTTCATTATAGCACGCTTCTTTTGTCTTGAGTCACTTCTTGGAAACATTTTGTTCAGCTCTTTTTACTCCATTATTTCTCCCCTTCACTTCTGCTATTCTGCATGCAACAGTAAGGTCCAGCATCTCCTTTGACCTATCCATTTTGGTAAAGTATGCAGACTTGACGATGCAAGACAGAAGTATTTTTGAACAACCTCTGCTCTGTGTTGTATTTTCATACTATACATGATTCACTTTAGTGTTTATTTCTGCAATAAAAGATCTTCATACTTTCAGTATTTCTCATAGGAAGAATCACAGGTAGTTTAGATATAATTTTCTTTTTTGTCAATCTTTATCTAGATATAATTCTTTATAACTTTTTAAAACTACAAAACCTTTTCTTTTGGACATGAATATATATTTACTTAAAATATGTCACATATTTCCCACCCCTCCTGTGTCATATATTTTTGGGGGGCGGGCATCACTGCTCTCCGGCGGTGGGAGTAGGAGGCCCAGCCCCACTGCTGGAATTGAACCTCCATCCCAGTGGGCCGCAGTCCCGCGCACAACCACTACGCCACCAGGGCTCAGCCCTGTGTCACATATTTTTTAACTGCATGCATTTTTAAAACTATTCCTCAGAGAGGAAAAAGAGAAATTGCTCTATCATGGATATACTAACTGATAAAGCCTCTTCTGTTCCCCAAGATAGCCTAAGTTATAAAGCCCATTGTATTTGGGAGCCAGAGTATAAATCATGACCAAGAAATTTGGTTCATTTTGCAGAAATCTCTGCCTTTTACATTACTCATCTTAAATTTTTCTGATAACTCTGTAAACTAATAAACTGTCCAGATTTCTCCAGGAAACAATGTTTACTTACATTCTTATTCATAGAGTTCCCAGTTTGTCTTAGAAGCACTTACTCTATACTGCACTGTTATGTGAATTGATTTGATTTTCAAAATCAGTACATACATGTTCTTATCATGCTATTCTCCATTTTTTTGTGTCTTCTAATGAAAGTCATAGCACCATAGAGTGCTAGCAATGAGGGAAGGTATTTATGGTATCATCTGGACCCATATATTTTCTAAAAGGTCAAATAGCAGGACACCCTTTTCAAATGAAGTCTTGCAAGATCTCAGTTTACGAAACAGATACATGCAGTTCTCTTCTAGTTAGGCAGGGCAGAGCTCCATTAAGCCTGTTGGTTTTTGCATTTTGAATACACATCAAAATGATCCCATGTGTATCAGCATCAAACTGTGCTATATAGGGTCTTCAGTGACTGGTGTTTCATAAGTGAATTTCCCAGAAGTTTCTTCCAAGGCATTGCTGGGGAGATGAAAACATCTCTCCTTTCACCAAACATGTTAACTGTTTACCCAGTCAGAGACTCCACAGAACTTAGTTAAATGCCTCTGATATTCTCCAAAGAACTCTGGTGGTGCAGTGACTAAGTCTTAACTAACCAAAGGTTAGTGGCCCAAATCTAGCAGCCATTTCTCAAGAGGAAAGCAGTAGCAATCCACTTCTGTAAAGACTGGTAGCTTTGGAAACCTTATGGGGACAGTTCTTCTCTGTCTTAGAGGTTTGCCATGAGCCAGCATTAAGCTGGACAGTAGTGGGAAATGAGAGTTTTCTCCATACGAGAGCACTAAGATCTCTAAGGAGAAAATTACCTTTAATATCCCTTGGATAGCTGTGTGAGGAGTACTGCTAAGTCTCCCCAGGCCAAGAGAAAGCACCTTCTGTTTTACTCCATGGTCTTTCAGAATGGGCTCTTTGGAAATAGAAACTGAGATGGTATTGGGTGTGCAGGATGTTTTTAAGGATGAATACTTTAGAAAGGAGGATGATCCGGGTATAGGATTTAGGAAAAACATAAATCATCATATAGATCAAACAAAGTCATAGGCAACCCCTCAAATCCATCCCAGTGTCACGTATTGAGCTTTAATGGCCGAGCCGGACTATGCCACCTCCATTAGTCACTGGATGCAGGCCACTCTGGTAAGGACTGGCCTTGAGAAATGCAGCTTTCTATAGCTTAGCAAATTCAAGAGTTTCTGCCAGCTGGAGGTTGATTGCCCACAGCTGGGGCAGCAGCACTACCATTGAAGGAAGGTTAGGAAAGCCTATGCTATCTCCATGGTCAGGGGGCAGGGCAGTGGTTGATGGTAGCTTTGCCATCCCAATCTGCTGATTGGAAATGGCAATCTAATATGCATGGGGGGTGGGTTGGCAAATAGACCAGTACTTCAGATGGAGACTCATCTGTCACTACCCTCACTGTCTCACCAATTTCAATGATGATGTGGAAACATGTTGGGGCTTAATTGGACTTAATTGAAAAAGTAGCTGATTAGTATGTGGAAGTCATGGGTCTAGACCTGCCCTGAGGGAGTCATTTCACTTTACTGCGCTGAGATTTTCATATGTATGTCAGTATGTGGGGAAATTAATACAAGGTGAAATGCCTTGAAAACTATAAGGCGGTATTTAAAATGCACCTTAACCACTTTCTAGGTTAGTCTAGACCCTTGTCCTGGTCTTCCGCCCTTCCTTCCTCTCTGTTGTTCTTTCTCTCATTAGTATGCCTGATTCTGAACTGGTAATCTAGAATCACCCACTTCTTTGGAAGCCACTGCAGATTGTTTTCCTCCTGCTAATTATCGTGACAATCTTTTTCAAGGAAAGCTAATACAAGTTTGCTTCAGGCTACGGATAGTTGCCAATACGATGTTCTTCTGAATCCAAACATAGCAGTTTTTCAAAATCCCCCTCTGTTATACTGCACATTCCACTGGAGCCCTTCTGCCTCGTGTGTTCTTTGCTCTTTGTTAACTTCCCTTTCGTTTTCCTTTTTGCAATTTTTTTCTTTTCATTCTTCACTAAGTCATAACTCTCTGGACTCAGACATTATGGTTTCTTGTAAAGTTATGAAACGTGCTCTTAAAGACCAATAGAGCAAGCATCCATGTAACAATCACTCTGGTTAAGAAATACTTTTATGATATATTTAGCCATTTAATTAATGCACACTTATGGAGGGCCTACTTGGTATTCTGACATAGGGACACACAATATCAATTGACAGATCATCTTCTTGTCAACTAGTGAGTTAACTCTTGACTTAGGGAAACCTCATGTACAGTGAACCTAATGCTTCCTCTCCTGTGTCATCTCCATGATTGGTTAGAAATTGGACCATGATGATCCACAGGGTTTTTATAGGATGATTTTCAGAACTAGATTGCCAGGTCTTTCTTCCTGGTTTGTCTTAGTATGGAATCTCTGCTCAAGTATATTCAGCAATATTTAAACTACCATTGATAGATGAGTAATGGCTGTGTATAAAGTTCATTGACTGGGAATCAAACTTGGGTCTCCTACATGGAAGGTGAGAATTCTATCACTGAACCACCAATATTTCCCAATCACAGTGTCCTATAAATATCATCTACTTTACCTATAACAGTTCAACTGAGGGGCTTAGGGTAAGGGGCTTAGGGTAAGGTGACCAATAAATAATGAAAATACTTAAAGGTTTTTTTAAAATGATAAATACAAGTAAAACATGATTGGTATCAACTTTGTCTGGAAACATTAGACAAACTTCCAGAGCATGGGACTTTTTTTTTTTTAAGATCATTTTATTGGGGACTTTCATAGCCTTTATAAAAATCCATACACTCGGACTGAGCTCCGGTGGCGTAGTGGTTGTGCGTGGGACTGCGGCCCACTGGGATGGAGGTTCAATTCCAGCTCCACAGGAGCAAAGTCTAGGCCTCCTACTCCCACCACCAGAGGGCAGTGTTGGCCCCCCCAATCCATACACTCATGGTATCCCTTGGGGTGGGGATCTGGATGGGAAGGGATTCTGTGTCCATCATTGTGATCGGTTCCTCTTTCCTTCCCTTCTCCCCCCAGCTTCCCCTACCCTTCTAGTATCGCTACTCCCATTTATATATCTGAGGGGTCTATATGACCTAGATTCTGTGTGTCATGAGCTTTTATCTGTACCAGTGTATATGCTCCAGTCTAGCTAGAATTGAAAGGCAGGACCTGAGTCCTAATAGTGAGTGTTGAGGGAGCCTTAAGGAACCAGAGGAATATTGTGTATTTCGTTGATGCTCTACTGTGCCATGGTTGACCCATCCCTTCCTTGTGACCCTTCTGTGAGGGGAATGTCCCATTGGCTACAAGATACCCTTCATTCTCAACAGAGACTTTTATTTTTCTTCCCCAAAGTTTTATTGGCATGTAACTTGTGGATCATATAATTCAATCATATCAGAGAGAATTGTATAATCACTCCCATTGCCTTAAGACTAGTTATGCAATCAATATTCTAGTGCTCTCTCTCTCCTCTTGTCTTTATTAATTATTCCTCAAATCCCCCTCCCCAACCTATTCCCCCCCCCAAATATTCCCTATATCCCCTTATATCAGTTATTATCATTCTGTAACTACTCCTGTGCTTCACAGCTGGGAGACCTAATAGAAAACAAAATTGTGCTAGATGGTAAGGTTAAAATCATAATAGTATATAGACAAAAATACTAATCATATGTAAGAAGTTAAAAAAAATCAAAACATTAAAAAAGCCAGAGAAGACATTTCTGTCATGGAACCTGTAAGAGATACTTTTTTTCTTTAAATTAAGGATGAGATCACATTATTATAAAGAGAAAAACACAGATGATGCTTAAGAGGGAAAAGACCCTCATTAACATTCAAAAAGCCAGGGAAGATATGTCTGTCATGGAAGAAATGTCTAACCCTAACTGAGAGACACTTGCACCCAGAACAAACTCAGGTCGTGTCAATACAGAGGAAAACTGACCTGGTACCAAATTTGATCCCACAAAATTACAATGGTTTCTGCCTGATAGTAAGGTTGTTCGGGACTCTCGCCATTGGCTATAGTGGATCTTCCAGTGGCTCAGTCTGACTACATACTCCGTAGATGAGTTTTGGGCTCCCACTGTCCTCAATAGCCTTCCCCACATTGGGTGTTCTTAGTGTTAGCTCTGGTACTTTTCTCTTCACCACATTAAAATTTTCTAATTGTCATCTTTGGATCACACAAGCTGGCATGCTTCTTCTGTGTTGACTTAGTTGACGCCTTGCTTAGATGGCTGCTTGTTTGAATTATTAGCCTTTAAGACTCGAGATGCTACACCGTTTGATAGCCACCATCTGTTTTCTTCCCCACACTTTGCTGTCACACCCTTATCTTCAGTGATCATTTCATGAAAGTGAGTATTGAGCAGGGCCATGATGTAAGAACTGCATGTTCTTAAGTTGGAGCTAGGATTTAGTGTGAGGCCAGAACTCATTTCTGGATCTATGCTTTTTTGACATTTTTTATTTGCTTGGATATGAATCCATATGTCATATCATTCCATAGTTCAATCACATCAAGCATAATTGTATGATATAAGTGCACCCAGAACAGAGTCAGGTCATGTCGATAGGGAGGTCAACTGGCCAAGTATGGCACTAGATCCAGCATAATCAAGATGACACCTCTCGCTTGTGGCTAGCATGGACCTGCCAGTGGCTCAGCCTGGCTAGAGACGCAGAGTGTGAGATGTTTGAGCTGTGTTCTAAGGAGTCACTTACCTGAGGAAAAATAGCGTTCCTGGTTAAAGGGAACAGCGTGTTCAGGGTGCGCATTGTGGTGTGATCAGCCAGTCATTCCTTCTCGTGGCTCTCATTGTGTGTCCTGATTATGTGATACTCTTCCCTGCTGGCTCCCCTCTCACCACTCTGGTCATTCTGTCTGTTTTATTCTTCCTTCCCTTGAATCCCACACATAATATTGTCCCCGTATGTGTTTCATTCGCACCTTTCCTTGATCCCATATTTCATTCATTTATTTACTCGGTACAGGTGAAGAAACGAGTTAAGAGCCAAGTTCCTCTTTCCATAGCACTGTTTTTCAGAATACTGAGCCTGCCTCAGAACCTTCACATACAGATTCTGATCCTCACTGGGTTCAATTCGAATCCTGGGGTATGACTAACACTTTCCCATGTTTGTCTAATGCACCTCACTGAAAGCCCAGGGAGAAACAGTCTGGGCAGGGCATAGAACACTCGGAAGTCTTTGAAGAGGGTCTTGCACCATCCTCTACTCCCCGAGATGCCCTTTGACTTTCTTCCCTGTACCATTCACAGGTCACCAGCTCCTCCTTTGCATCTACCTGTCTATAAATCTACCTTTTCATAAGCCTTCGCTAAGCCAGTACAACACCACTCCCCATTGTGCTTCTCCAGCCTCTGTTCCATCCACTCAACCCTTGGGGACACACTGTGACTCAACTTAGCCCGGGGAGTGCCCTGGGCTACTGTTACGTAGACAATCAAGAAGACATACAAAGTCATCTGTGGTCAAGGCTGCAAGCTTCAGTCTTCCAGGTGCTTCATTGCCAAGCTTAGAGCAGAGACTGAGGAACCCAGGGCAACCTGGGGATGGAGTGATGACAGATGGTTTCAGAGGCTAAGGACATTGTTTGATTTGCACCTTCACTACCAAGAGCAGTTGAATAGTTCTAAGACATGCAAACTGGGAAGCTAGACAATTTCAAAAAATGAGATGCATGCATGTATATATTATTCTCACGGGGACGGATGCTTCTCTCTGTTTGCCTACAAGTGTTTATTTGTGGAGTCACTCATACACACAGATCCTTGATTCCACCAACTCTGCATACACATGAAAAAACGTGCATAGATGACTTGATTTTGAGTGTCTGCTCTGCAGCTGCTATGCTCAAAAAATCCCTAAGCTACTGTGGGTTCATGGGAGTTCTAGCAAGTGTTTCTGTGTCTGTGGTCTCTCTTCGTAAAGCTCCCTTTCTGTCTCTCTCTCCTCCCTGCCTGCCTGCCTTTGCCTCCCTCCCTCCTCCCACCCTCCCTCTTTCCCTCTCTCTCTCTCTCTCTCAGTTAGCAGACATAGAGAGAAACTGGTGCGGTTTCCTCTGAGAAGCGTGCCTGCATGTGCGGATTGGCAGCATCCAGCCCGCTCTTCTTCCATCCATGCAGTGTTCTTGGAGGGAAATGCAATGTTGGATCGGGGACTGGGCTGGGCTGGGCAGGTGGCTGGGAGCTCAGTGAGACCAGGCTCATGGTCTAGCCCAAGGCTAGAATCACAGGAATGTGGCATCAGGGTTGGCTCTGAGAAGAATTCCCAGACCCCCATGGATTTTAGAATTTCCATGCCTTTTTGCCTCCACCTTCGCAATATCTTGCTTCCTCCTGAGATGGCCCCAGACCTGCAAGAGACATCCGTGAGAAGCTATTTATTAACAGATTTGAAGAAATGGATTCTGCACTTGACTCTTTAGCCAGGATGTATCAACGATGATGGATTGGAAAGCAGTGTAAGTAGCACAATTATATATGTTCTGCTAGTTAGATGGTCTATCTGACTTGCTTCTTTGTACTGTAACTTATTCGGTGAGTTTTCTGTGGAGAAAAGTGAAAGTGAAATGTATAAAGTATTCCAAAGAGGTTCCAATTATATGGGTTTGGGTGGTTTTTCTTTTTTTCTTCCCTCTGTGCTCCACGGGCAGGTCACAGACAGCTGCTTCCAAGGCGATACACAAACCTCCTCAGGAGGATGGGACTAGAAATGTGACTTTTGAAAGGATAGCCATTGCTCTCCTCATTGTTGGAACGGTGGCTAAAGTGTTTGGCACAGACTTGTTTCGCGTCACACATAGAATTTAAAATGTGTTTTGTGAACAGGATCATAAGCAAGAAGTTAGCTCCGGACTTTCAGATCGGGTCTCTTTTTCTCTGGCTACAAACATGTAAGATGGAAGCTACATCCCATCTGCGTGTCCCTTTGCTTCAGCCTTTGGGGGGAGGGGGCACGTCCCCATTCCGGTTCCCCGGGGGTTGCTGGACCCTGGAGTGGAAAGGTGCTCACTGCCAGTCCGTGCCAGCCTGTGTTTACAGCCTGACCCAAGCGCTGCAATTCCCCAAATATAACCCGAAGACCCAAATCAGTTTAAATTTCACAGTAAAAAGAAACATTTGCTAGAAGATTAAAAACTGGAATTGAGACTCTGACGGTACCTGTCTTTGAAATGTGTCATGAGGTGGGGCTTTTTTTTTTTTTTTTTAAATACAAAGAGTAACTTAGGTCTTCTTGTTTAAAAGAGCAATTGTTCCAAAAGGAGACCTTTGAGATCATCAATCAAGGACATCAAAATCGAGAGCGGGTCTTTTCCAGGAGAAGGCTGCAGCTTTTTCGGAGGCTGCACCATCGCGTTTACAGAAGGATGCCTGGCTCCACAAACTTCCTTACCTTTCTCCCAGGAACACTCTGTGGAGGGAGTTTTTCTTAGTGCCTTGCTGTTTCTCTACCACATCGCTGCCCCAGACAAGGGTTTAGCCCTCCCATCTGCCCACCCTTCCTGTGGCCCTCAGCCCCCAGCCCGCCTTCGGAGTCTTGGAACATCATGAAAGACCCTGCTAAAAAGCCTCTTTAACACGCCCTGCCCCGAAGTAAACAGAGAAAGTACTGTCCAGCGACACACAGGACTGCCAATTTTGGAATTAAATGAGCTCAGTTGATTCCTGAATATTAAATCAGTGCTTTAAGCCATTCAATGAGATCATATCTTTTCAATCTGACCCAAAGTGCCTCTAACTTGATTGATTTGACATTTAACCTCATCAGCCAACGCCATAGCACCTCACGCCTGAGGGGACCAACCTAAGGCCAAACTGACCCCCCGGCCTGAATCCTGCTGGCTAAGTGGACGGAGAGCCACGCCTTTTGAAATGTGTCTTTGTTATCAAGGGAAATCTGAGACAGAAAACACATGTTGGTCCTGTCACGTGCGTGCCTCTCTGCACAGGAAGTGGCTGTATTACGGGCTAACCCTTGCGCTCCTGTGCTCTTGGCTTCTCATTTATACGGATGCTGGTGGACTCATCTGGAAGAGCTTTGGGGGGCAGGAGGGAACAAAGCCTGCTTCGGGGAAAAGGAAAATCACACAAAAGCGAAATCATCACGGAATCGTTTTATTACCCCAATCCCAGTCCCCTTCCTTGTTTCTGGAGCCCTGTTTGTATCCATGGACTAGAGGGGAGAGTGAGTCCTTCAGCCCGTTTTTGCATTTTGAGCAAAGGTGGGAAATTTCCCCCAGACAGTTACAAGGAGCGTGGCAGTAGGGGTGGGGTGGTAGGAAACAATCTTCTTCTTCTTCTTTTTTTTTTTTTTTTACTTCTTCCTCACTTTAACAGAGCAATCAAACCCTGCTTCTCCACTTCCACCCCTACAAATGTGTCTCTCCTTGGTCACCTCGAAAGTGTCTTCCTGTGAACCGCTCCCCATCTTCCAGGAATCTCATGTGTGTCCTACTCAGGAAACAAGAGGAGCCACCAAAAGCAGGGTCTTCTTGGAGGGCAGGGCGTGCTTTTCAGGTGGGAAACCAGGAGAGGGTATGCTGACACCTGCACGCTGCCTTCGAGAGCCAGCTGATTGGCCTCCGTGAAACTGCAGAGCAATAATAAAAAAAAGAGGCTGGAGTCAAGGAAAGGCTGGAGTCAAGGGGGGAGGAGGAAGAGCCAGCCAGCCAGGGAGGAGGGTGCTCTGGGAAGAGGGACTTGTGCAAAGTTCTGCGAGATGCCCACAAGGGCTAAACTGATGGTGCCAGATGGCTAAGAGAAGTCTTAAACCGATCGATACCTTAGAGACGGAAGGGGGCTTTCAGCTGGACCCGATAGTCTCCCTCACAGCGTCGCCCAAGATCAACTGCGGGGCCTGCCTCTGGGCGCAGCAAGCCCTCCTGGGCCGCTGGCCGCCTTCTCTCAGGAATCCATCCTCCTGGAACCAGCACCGCGGCCAGCGACCCCTGGCGCGTCAGCGGAGAACTGCGCGCCGAGCAGCTGCTTGGTGTCAGAAGAACACAAGGAGTGCCTGGGGGGCCTGGGCTCAGTTCGAACCTCCAACCTTGTGACCCTGTAACCCATTTGCCCGACTCGAGGCCCCCCACTGCCCTTCTCAAAGCCAAACAGAAGACCGCATCCACTGCCATCAATTGCTGCCACTCCAGCCAACTCTGTAGCACGGATAAAACGGCCCTGCGGGTCGCCACGCCTGCAAGTGGGCTCATCAGTCTCCAGACCGTCTTCCTTAGTGGCCGGAGATGTTCTGAGACGAAGGGGGTGGGGGGGGGAGCTGGAGGCCTGCTCTCAAATGAAGGGTGGTCTTCAGGTCTTGAACACGGAGGAAAAGTGCTTGCTTCTGTGGGGGGTTGGCCCCAATTTCCCCCTGAGACTTGTTGCTGGAATCCTGGGGTTTGGCCTTCACTCCACCCCACGGACCCCACAGTGCCACAGCACACTGCGTGCTGCCCTGGAGCCATGGCATATTGGCAGAGTGCACCAGTCCGTCACTTCATCTCCCAGGGCGTCTCTTGGAGGAACGGCAGGGCAGGGGGGGAATGGAGGAGAACGACAACCTAGGCAAAATGATCTACAAGTTTTCGTTTGCTGTCATCCCCACACATGCACAGTCTCTCTGTCTGTCTGTCTCGGAGAGTCAGTGGAAGAAATGCTGTGAGGAAATCACAGTTCAGCAGATCCCGGAGTGAGGAACTGTATTTGGCGTCTAGACTCGAAGGTTATACTTTTGCCTTGATAAAATGGGCGCAGAGTTTACGTGCTCGGGTTTCGTGAGGAAGACATGCGGCCCTCCATCCTCTGTGGCCCAGTGCTCATGCTCTTCTGCCCACGCTCTCAGCCGAGGTCCAGGTCCTCAGGAAAGGGGCTGTGGGGAGGATGAGGGCACAGCGGGATCAAGGGGGAGAGGGCTAGAGGCTGGGAGTATCTATGTGTGTGTCTCTGAGTGGGAAGCCCCTGGTTTCCCCTGAACATCTCTCTCTTGACCACCACTCTCCCTCCACCACGCTGGCCGGTGCTGGTGCTCCAGCACGTCTTCAGGGCTCCTTCGTCATGACCAGTGGCCTTTCTTCCCACCTACGAAACCGTCCCTTGTTCCCTTGATTTGGGCCCCCAAACCCTCTACTGCTCCTGCCGGGCCTCCTCTGTCAGCCTCAGGATTTTTCAGCAAAGATATGACTGTGTGTGTATGAGTGTATGTTTTTGTCATCCAAGTCACCTCGTGAGTGACCACCCCACCCCACCCTGTCTTTAAGGTCTATATTGAGTGTCAAGACCAGTACGCTAGTTTAAGGGATATTTGCTGAAGGATGAGTGAGTGGGTGAATGAAAAATTCCTGCCTCTGCCCTAGTTCTTGAGTGACAATGAAATGAAATAATGTGTGAGAAAGGTTTGTCTGAGTATAGTTTCAGTACTAACAGTTTTCATTGGTCCCTCGGCGACTAGAATCCGCAGTCTCACGTGAAAGGACACATTCCGTTCGGTCCTGGCCTTGCAGTGTGGGCCCCTTCTTTGCCTCAGAAGCGAGCGGGACTTGATGTGCGACAGAACTTCTCGCTCCAAAGGGATGGGGTTATACTCTGAGAGTGGACTTCCCCTGGGACGGGAAGGGCTGATTGTAGGTCTGTGCCTGAGAGGATAGAGGTGGGAAGTGAATCTTTAGAAAGGGCCCTTAGTGGGCGAGGGAGGAGCCCTGGTGGTGCAGTGGTTAAGTGCTCGGAGCACAGTTCTCCTCTGAGACAGAGCAGAGCTCTCAGCAGCCAGCACCTGCTCTCCTCCCTGGGGAAATGTCTGCTTCCCTCGGGCAGCTCACTGCCTTCCTGAGACCTTCCAAGACTGAGGAGCATGACCGGCCTGGGCTTCCTCTCTGAGCCGGCCTTCCATTGTGCCACAGAATGGCTTATGGTTTTCCCTATCGGTGTTTGGATTTTATGCCACAGGAAACAAGCTCTCTCTCCCTTGGCATTGTGTCTGTGAGATTTTTTTTTATTCTGAAGATGTTCTTTGCAAAGAAAGAAAACATGTTAAACGAGGCTGGTCAGTGGCCACAGCCATTCCTAATGCAGATCTGTCCATAAGCTGCCTTGGCAATGGGATATCAGTAGGAATCTGAATTGTGTGTGTGTGTGTGTGTGTGTGTGTGTGCAGAAGTCTGACTGCAGCTGTCTCTGCTGTGAGAGTGATGACACCGGGGGTCTATCATTCACCTCTGGAGCTCCAGCCCAGGGGCTTGCACAGACTCATTTTTCACTTCCTTTGACCCTCAGTTGTCTCCACAAATGAGTCACCTGCTATCACTTGGTGCGGGGGTGGAGCTGGGGGCTGAAGTAATGAGCCTGCAAGGCCTTCCGATGCCGATTGGCTGCTCTAACGGGAAATTGAGGAATACCGCAGTGCCACAAATCTGAGATGTCAGCTCATAAATATGTAAGCTCCCAGCTTAGGTAATAAGCTCCTTGACAGCCCAAACTGTCATTTGCACGTTCTCTTCAGCTGAACACAAAAGTTCCTGTTGCCAGAGTGTCCCTGGGTACTAGAGACTAAAAGCTGTGGAGCGCGGGCGAGGAGGGAAAGGGGAGACGGGCTGATGGCTCTTCAAGACTCTGCTCGCTCTTCACCCCAGCCTCCCTCTCCTGGACCGGGGGCACCACAATGGGGGCTTCTCTCTTGGAAATTCACTCGTCAATGTAAGCAGGGGTTTTGCAATGTGGCATTGGAGGAGATTTGAATGAAAAGGGAATATAGAAGTAAGGATTGGAGAAGTAGTTAGATTTTGGCAACAGTGACTCAATCTGTGTGTATTTCTATCTCTGATGCATTACGTTTAAAACTATTTTCTTAAGCTTAATAAAAATCTAGTCAACAGTTTGCCATTTTGGGGTACTGTGGGGCCCATTTCAACTTATAGTGACCCTGACCCATATGTTACAGACTAATTTTCTCCTGGGCTGTAAACTTTGCAGAAACATATCTCCCAACATTTTTCTCCAAGGAAGTCACTGATATGTTCAAAGCACGACTCTTGTGTTAAAGAGCTGTTTACCTAATCACTGCGCCACCAGGCTCTTCAGACACCATATGTCAGAAGTTGATATTTGGTACACAAATATTATTGAGCATCTAATATATTACAAGCACTTTTTGAGACTGAGGGGATTCAAAAATGATTCATGGAGAAGAGTGTTTAAAAAACAATGAATTCTACTGTGACGATGCCATCACTTGTCTGTCAGTTTGTCAACCCTGAAAGCAGTAGACAAAAAAAGAAAGCCTCCAGGATTTGATGAAATACCAATGGGAATGTTTCAACAAGCTGATGAAGCACTGGAAGTACTCACTGATCTATGCCAGAAAATTTGGAAGACAGCTACTTAGCCAACTGACTGGAAGAGACCCATATCTCTACCCATTCCAAAGAATGCTACAATTATGGACGAATGATACCAATATCACTACAAGTACAATTTCACTGACGATCATTCAACAGTTGTTGCAGGTGCACTCTGAGAGAGCACTAGCAGAGCAACGTCAGGTTTCAGGGGCGCTTCCAGACAAAGACAGACCAGAAACAAAGGCTTGGTCATCTGTTTCTCGAAATTAGCTAAAGGAATCTCTATGGAGTCTAACAAAGTTCTGTCTGACCTCACGCCAACTGATGAGGCCCCAAGGTTGGAAAGCACACGAAATGCACAGTGGACACAAGAGTGGACACAAACAGACCGACAGTGAAGACAGCGCCAGACCCCAAAGAAGAAAAGACACTCACACATGCTGCCACGCTGTCAATTCAGGACAGAGTGTAACTGTCCCTTGGGTTTCTAAGACTGTAACTGTATTGGGAGAGAGAGCCTCGTTTTTCTCTCTCAAAGTGGCTGGGGGCTTTGAACTACAGACCACGCATTAGCAGCGCAATCCATGATCATGATGCCTCAGGATCAGGTGATATTTCATTTTGTGAGTTGGTGCTCCTTCCACAAGAACAGATATCAATGATTGTCTGTTCGTAGAATCTGAAATGAGGTTTTTAATGATGTAATCTGAATATAACTCCATGATAGTCTTTTGGGGGCTACATAGGGACGCATGCCAATTCCTCTACCTAAAATGCCTTCCCTTCCCTGCCACTTCTTCTCATTCTGCCAGTCCCAGTTCTAAAACTTCAGATTCCTTTACAATCCAGTTACAGAATTGACTCTGCTCATGTTGTGTTCTGAGTTCCCACGTGGGTTTTTATCATATTACTGTTGTGGCTGGGTCCCACCCAGTCAGTCCAACTCACGGTGAACTTTGTCCAATACACCCCAGAGAAACATGGCCCTGGTGTCAGCCTGCTTTGGCAGTCACTACGTCAATTCATCTGGTGAAGGCCTTCTGTTTATTTTTTCTGCCTTGCAAGTTTATAAAGCACAATGTCCTTCTCCAGGGACTAGCTTCTCCTAATAACACGCCCACAGTATGTGAGGTAAAGTCTTGCCATCCTTGATTCTAAGCCGCATTCTGACTCTATTTCTTCCCAAACAGTTTTCTTCTTTTAGCAGTTGACGGTGGTACTTTCGATATTCTTTGCCAGCATCTAGAATTCATATACATCAATTCTCCTTTGAGCATCCTTATTCAGTGACCGACTTTCACACGCAGAGGGGGTGGCTGAAAATGCCATGACTTAGGCCAGGCACCGCTTAAGTAACCTCAAAGTAATACCCTTGCTTCTCTTTTTTGGTGACATCCTGGCTTTTCATCATAGTTCTTGTGGCATAGATTTATCCAATGTAATATGTCAGTTAATCTCCTGGCTGCTTCAGAAGCAGCGTTGGCTAATGTTTTGGGGAGTTGAAAATTTCATAGTAGTTATACAAACAATAACATTTTGGAGCATTTTGAGCCTTTCAGACAGTGTGTTTTTGTTTGTTTGTTTTGGAAATACTATTTTGTATTTTTATTTTTAACAGTTTTACTGGCATGTAATTCACATATCATACAATTCAATAGCTTGATCCTATTAAGAAGAGGTGTACAACCATTACGACAATCAATTTTAGAACATTTCTTCCTCCTTATACTCACGGTTATTAGCTCCCCATTTCTACCCATCATCCCCCACTGCACTCGAGAGAAACCATTAATCCAGTTACTATCTCTATGTATTTAGCTATAACAAACATAGCAAAAAACTAACAATAATAAAAAAGTGAATGGATAAAAACCTCAATCAAAAAGAAAGCAGAAAATATTAAGAATTAGAGAAAATTTTAAATTAGTCAAAAGTTAGAGGAAATCATAAGGTATCAAATTTAACATAACAGCATCTGCTTTAGGCCACTTACCAATGCACTCTGCATGATAGCAAGTCTATTCAAATTTCTGATTTATTGGTCAGAACAGATTCACCAGAAGCTTAATTCCTGTGTGCTTCCCCTTTAGTTTTTCAGTTTTGTTTTTCTTAAACTTTAAAGTATGTCAAAAGGGAGATAAAAAGATAAGACCTTACCTTTAACCAGACCATGTTTTCTTTTTCTTTTTTTTTTTTTGGGGGGGGGGCGGAAATCACTGCCCTCTGGTGAGAGTGGGAGGCCCAGCCTTGCTCTTGGAGAGCTGCTGGATTTGAACCGCCAAGCCAGTAGGTCGCAGTCCCACACTCAACCACTATGCCATTGGGGATCAGCCCTAGACCGTGTTTTCAATGACATTTTATCTTTAAAGAACATCATTACAGGTAAGGAAATGATAGTAATAGTCTGTAGTCAGTTACTGAGAACTCCCACCCTCTTCACCACTCTTTCTTGGGTTCATACATTCACCTTTTCACTTAATAGATGTTCAAGGAGCCCTTGCAATAGGTAGGATAAATATTTGAATAAGATATCTGAAGCATTGTAAGGTGGTTTATAGATTGAATTGTGTTCCCCCAAAACCATGTGTTATAAATCCTAACCTCTGTGCCTGTGGTTATAGTTCTTTTTGAGAATAGGTTGTCTTTGTTATGTTAATGAGACAGGACGAGTGTAAGATGTATCATCTTGATTCAATGTCTTTTGAAATATAAGCAACATAAAGCAACTTGATGAAGGAGAAAAAAGCAAGCAGAGATTCAGAAAAAGAGAGGCCAAGTCACATGAAGATCTCCCAGGAGCGGAAGCTTAAAAAAAAAAAAGACAAGGGCTTGCCTCCGAGCCAACAGAGAAGACAGCACTTCTTTCAGCTGGTACCCTAAATTTGAATTTCTAGTCTCCTAAAACAGGAGCTGTAGTGGCGTAGTGAGTTAGGGGCTGGACTGCTTGAATTGCAAGGTTAGCAGTTCAAAATCACTTGATGATTAACAGTCTTTTGAGCCTAGGGGCAATTCTACTCTGTTTTGTACCGTCGGTATGACTCGAATCAACTCTTTGGCAATGAGTTTTGTCTTGTCTTTGTCTCTTAATCTCCTAAACTATGAGAAAACCAATTTATGTTTGTTAAGGTCACCACTTGTAGAGATCTGTGAGACAAAGTAAGATGTATCTCTAAAGAATGTAAATGGAAAGTCAGTTTTAAATGTAGTGAAAGAGAACTAATCCAAAGGGATTTCCAAGTGAAATTGATGCCTATGCCCATTGTATAACATTTGTTTCATTTAAGGAGTTTTGAGCATCCAATAAGGGAAGAAAAGTTAGGTGAAATCAAAATTTTTGCCTAACCCATATTTTTACTCTGGGAAAACATAACTGAGGATTAGAATTGAATTGCTGAATCATTATCTGCTGTTTGTTGGTAGCCTAATTAGAACAGATTGTTTGTGTATAAGATTATTAACTTAATTACTTCAGATATATAGACATTTCTCTTTTTTTAAGTCAAAGACCCACCAGTTAGTTACTAGTGGACACTAGTATCTACACCCATTTTTCTCATGTTTAGAATTACCTAGGGAAAACACCACAGAAACATGGACTTTAAGCCCCACTGGAGGAAAGAAAGATCCCTCCCCTGCTAATCTGGTGACAAATGATTTCTTAAGGTCAGAAATAGAGAAAAAAATCATCTAATCAAATTGCCTTTTGGAATTACCTTGTAATGCAAAGTCTATAGCCTTTAACTAATGGAGAATAAAGTAAAGCTATGTCTCCCTAGGCAACCTCAAACCTGTCTGTCTACCAAAGGCCTGGTAAAGGGATATTGAACACAGACTGATACTGATGTAGAGAAATGAGGTAATTACCACGTGAACATAATGATTCGATTTGTTTATGAGCATCATAGTTCACAAAGCCCCATGTCACAAAATTCTTATATGAATTATTATCACTTAAGAAACCAACACACATCAAAAACAAAATCATATTCAAACACTCATTCATTCATTCATTCATTCTACAAGTGTTCATTGTGTACTTACTCTATGAACCTCCATTACTGACTGTAAGGGAAATGAACAAATGCTTCAACCCTTACAGAACTTTCATAGGAGCCAAAAAGTAACAACCAAACCAATTATTGTCCATTGAATTCCAAGTTATGGCGACCCTCAAGTGTATTGGAGAAGAATGGTGCTCTTCTGACAACCCAGTTCTGACTGTATCCCTCAGGGATATGTCCCCTTAGGGAGACTGAAGACTCACTGAGAGAGTACAAAGTGCAAGTCTGGGGAAGAAGTTTAGATGGGGCTGCACCCTTCAAATAGCAATAAACAGAATTTAATTTGAGCTCTTTTTATAATAAAAACAATCATCTTCTACACAGATGATTAAAAACCTGTTAATATAGGTAATATAGTTTGCTTTGCTTTGGAAAGCTTGCTTTGGAAGTTTTTTAGAATCTTAAATATAGTATATCCATATATAACCCAAAATCATCATAGCTTTTTAGACTATCTGGGCTGGAAGGATTCATAAAAGGGTAAACGAAAATTCACTTTGACTTAGTCCAGTGTTTCCAAACTCTTGATTGATAAGAAACATGTGAGGGCCATAGGGCTGGTTCTGTCAGAAAGACGTAGCCAAACTTCCTTCTTTAAAGACACCAGGAGTTTGGGGTCAACTTGTCCAACTGTTTATTCATGCATATATGCATACATCTACTATTAATGTCTATAGGCTCACTGTGGTCCAGAAAGAGTTCCTGGGTGATGTTCAAGGTTAATCCATTCATGGGAACCCAGGCAGAAAGTCCTGGCGATGATTGACTTCTTAAAACCACACACGCACATACACACACAGTTTTAACAAATATGAGTAAAATTTTATATATATAATTTGAATACATATGCCTATCTAATGGAATTATTATGAGTTTGGGATCAACTTGTGTGTATGATGTGAGGAATGATGTCAGTAAATTTAATATATATGTATGTAATTTTGGATCTAAACATACATATGGGGCTCATTGGGTTGACATGAGTTAGACTCAACTTGCTGACAATGATTATATCTTATCGTACAGAGTAGGGAGCACACACCTATAAGACAGACATAGTCCCTCTCTTTTACTGGGACTTTTAATTTTGTAAGGAGTACAGTTAATTGGAGCCAACTGGGGCCAGTTCTATGAGTCACACTTTGGGTTCATTCCTCATCTTAACTGGGGACCCTAGTGGCAGGTGCCTGGCTGATAAGGTGGGCAGGTTTTATTAGTCTTTGCAGCCAATGTAGTAAGGAAAGGAGCATGAGATTGTCTGTCCCTCATTTAAATTGGAGCCATCTATTAACCATCATTTTGCTTATGCATATGTGTTTATTTGCCATGCATGCTCCCTGAGTGACTTGGGACACTGCCTAAAGGGTCTGAGTGAGGGTGGCAATAGGTCATCCTGCCCTTGCTCATGAGGATACACTGTCAGAGAGCAGCTACCAAGTCAGTAATTGCCCGCAGGGCCTAAAGGCTACAGGCACGTGGTTGACATGCGAGTCAGCTGCAGCTGGAGACTTTCAGGATAAAGCAACTGCATTGATGGAGATTTTCTTGACGCTGATTTGAGGCTGTAGAAGACCCCAATTTATCAGCTCAAATTGAGAGTGTCCTCTGTTCTGACCTTCCTTACCTATAAATAGGATTCTCTCTGCTAACAGCACCACCAAATTCATATTCATGATGTCCTGCACTTGCAATTAACATCAGAGTCAATATCACAGAGTCCGTTAAAATGTTGATAAGCTGAGGTTGGTGATGTTAAGAGTTGATTCAGAAATCTACAGTGCTTAAAGCAAAGGCAAGTCTTCCACCTTGTTTTTTAGGACTGTATTTTAAGAAACTACAGTTAGAACATTTTATGAGAGTCTCTAAAAGGACATGTCCAAGACATTCATAGCTGTCAATGTTAGATTAAAATAATAATGGCATTCACCAGGTGTCTGCTTAGAACCAGGAACTGTTCTGAGAAAATATGTGTGTGTGATTTATAAAATGCAATATTTGTAAAATCAAGTAATTGGATTAGAAAGCATATACTGAACATCAGTTAGAAGGAATAACAGCACAAATTAGGGTCTCAATTTTATGGGGGGAGTAAGGCAAATGGATCATAAAGAGAACAGGAGCAAGAACATTTTCTGAATTCGTACAGTTTGCAAATTCTCCCGAGAGTCCCTTTAACTCACATGATGTCTCTATCTTCCCAACAGACCTTTGAGGTAGGACTTTTTCTTTCCATACATATTTCAATTAAGTGATAGCTAGTCTTTGAACCCACTCTCTCTCACTCCGAACCTGCTTTTTGTTTTTGTTTTTTAACACTGGTTTTATTATCCTCACCCCTACAAGTGACAGGTTTGATTTCTCTTCAGACACCGGGTTTTCCATGAAGGATTTTGTTTTTAACGAGTCCTATGTGAAGAACCATTCTTACAGTTAGTTAGACAGGACTCATTAAAACAAAATCTTCTGGGAAAGCAGTTGCAGTGATGGCACAGGACCAGATAGTGTTTCCTTCTGTTGTAATAAGGGTCCTATGAAGTAGAGCCACGTCAGGAGCACCCAACAGCACACTGCATTAGGATCCCTGAGCTCCGGTGAGGCGTAGCTCTGACCCCAAGGTCAGCACTTCACTTCCACCAGGTGAAACATGAGGCTGTCTACTACAACCACGATTTAAAGTCCTGAAGGGCAGTTCTACACTATCTGATGGGACCGCTGTGAGTTTAGAAGCAACGGCAGGCCAGTGAAGGAAGGAAGGTTGTCAGGAACACTGAGCGGCAGCATACCCAGAGAAGATCAACCGTCAGTTCCCGAATTCACATGCGACACTCACTTCCGCTTCTCCGTCTTTCTCGACCTGTTCAACATGTTTGACCTTGGTGACCACGTGAAGCATCTTTCCTCCTGTTTCTCTGACGGCTCCTTTTCCATCTCGAGTGCACCTTTTCACTCTCTTTCTATTTAGTCATTAAATGTGAGGGTTTGCATTCTCCTACCCTGGGCCACTTTCTACCCCACTCCCTCATTCATTTTCATAAGCTTCCGTTGCCCTCTTCCTGCTGAAGGCTTCCAAATCCAAAAGCCTCCCCAAAAAGCCAACTACTACAAAATGAAGAGCTAAACCAATATTGTATATCTTAAAAATAGGTAGCTTCTGTGGGGCCGAAGGCTTGTGTTAAAATGAAAAATCTTCTATCGCTCTCTCAGTTATTTTGTGGTGCTTTTTAATGAGTGAGGGGTGACTTCTGTGTTCATTAAGTACATCATTGAATGACTTTACATTGGTTATTCGTGATTTGTTTGAAAGCACAGAAATTTAAAGATGAGGTGTTTGGAGCTACTATCAGTTTAATATTATCCAAAAGGTAAAATGTCACTGAAATTTTAATCAAAATCAATGTGAAATAAGATTCAATCGATAAAACTCAAATTACAAGCAACTTTTAAGAGCATTTTTGTTATATAAATGTGAGTCACTAAAACTTTTTGATTTATTTACAATAAGAGAAAGAAAATACATGAATTATAGTCTGTTCAATGAACATATTTATAGACACAGCTGAATGGTATATATGGCATATATTCTATCTTTTTCATACAATCAGTTCCTAGAAGTGCTTTCAAAACATAAACATTTCCCTCATAATACTATCAGACCAGGGGATCTTTTTCTTGGCAAAGGACTCAGAGTCAGCAAACTATAGTTATAACTAATATTGTTAGAAAACTTAAGATAGTACTTTAAACTTAGATGAGGATAAATATTTGAAAAGAATGAAATTATACTCCTAATTCTGCAAAAAGGAAAAATTTTAATTTAGAATCTAGATAACTAATAGTATCTACAACATATTAAAATTTAACATACTATGTTTTAGCTAAAAATTATATGCCCACCAAATGAAAGCATTAATAAATTGCATATGTAGCTGCCAATAAATCAGATGTTTAAATAGCTAACTAGGGTAGATGATTGAAATCTTCATTTTATTCTGATAAATTTCTCCATTGTCTTAATGTCTTTAAAAGTGAGTTCCTTTCTTTATAGCACTGTTTAATCATTGGTATTTTTCCCCAAAACAATGTAACCTACCCTTCACAAAACAAAGCAAAAATAACTACAAAGACCCTAATAAAGATTTTAGTTTAAAGAAGTGCATTACTTGAGAAGAATCCACTTTGTTATCTTCTTACTTTTAATTAATTTGTTTTTCCTATTATCTTCCTGCCTATTCATATTTCCCATTCTACACACACAGTAATTTCAGGTGCAGACTTAAAGGTAATGCAATATGTAGAATGGGAACAGTAGAGGAAGCCCATTCTTAGTGCTAAACTCCAGGTCCTGTCGATGAATATTTAATTGCTGGGACACTATATTTTATACTCACCCCAAACTACTGTTATTGCCCTAAACCCACAGAAATAATCAAGTAGGCAACAAACAGTAAACTCTCTCTTTGAAGCACAGTGGCAAAAGACATTGCCCTATACCCTTGCCATCCATGATTACTCTAGATTCATTCTCTTTCCCCCAGTTATTTTGCTCTGGAGTAATCTCTGATCTATGCCATGCCATCTACTCCAAAGAGATTGCTTCTCTACTTTATTACAAATAAAAGCTTCCTCCTTTTCTGCACTTCATAGCTGTTGAACACACCGGTGATGAATATACTATGTTGCCTAATGTGCTTTTGCCCCTTACTGGGGGATAGAAGGGACGCTGCCGACTGAGATGGATTAGTTCATCTGAGCACAGGTTATCAAAGCAGGAGGCTCCCACCAGGGCTTCACACTAGTTCTTCCCAGGTCAGTCATGGCCAGCAAATTGAAATGGAACCAGACCTGAATTTGTAAGACGTGAGTGTCCTAGAATGATAACCAGGACTGGAAATTCTGTAGGTTGACATGGACACCTTGCTAAAAACTTTATCTCCCTCTTAGGAAACAAGGGCCATATGTACATTCCAGAGCAGCCAAATCTCCGGAGATCCAGTGTGAAACAGCAGTGATTGCCCCCAAGAAGGTGGCCAGTGGCTCATCTTAGAATATGTAATATGTGTTGCTGTCACAGTCCAGATTATAATTTAGTCTCGCTCATCACGGCCCTGGAAAGACTTAATATACCTCTTGTGTTTCTCCCATTCCAGGACTTTTGATCAAAAAAAGTTCCCATTCTGGTTATCAGTCCAGTACACCCACATTTTACAAATTTGCTTCTGTTCCAGTCTGAACTAGTTCAAAACCCTCATTCCCACCTAGGAGTTTTGTAGTTGTTTGTTGCCGTTTGAGTTCATTCTGACTCACGGTGACCTGATGTGCAGCAGAATGAAACACTGCCCAGCCCTGACTCACCCTCACATTTGTTATGCTTGAGTGCACTTTGCAGCCAGAGTCAATCCGTCTCACGATAAGCCTACCTCTTCTCTTTTTTGCTGACCTTATACTTTATCAAGCACGATGCTCCTCTTACAAGGCCTCATCTTTCCAGGTCAAATGCTCAAAGTATATAACACAAAGTCTCACCATCCATGCTTCTAAGAAGCTTTCTGACTGTCCATTTTCCAAGACAGGTTTTGTTGTTCTTTAGGCAGTCTGTGCTACTTTCAGTATTCTTCGTCAACACTATCATTCAAATGCATTCATTCTTCTTTTGTCTTCCTTATTCCTTGCCCAACTTGCACATGCATGTGTGGTGATGAACTTCCCTGGATTGAGGTAGGCACATCTTAGCCCTCAAGCTGTTACCTTTGCTTTTTAGCACTGGACGAGGTCTTCTGCGGCAGCTTTACCTCCTGTAATATGTCATTTGGCTTCTGGACTGCTGCTTCTGTGTTTATTGTGGGCCCAAGGACAATGAGATTCTTGAAAGCTCTGCTCCTCTCCTGGTTTGTCATCATGTTGTGTATGGTCTCGTCTTGAGGATTTGGGGTTTCTGGACACTGAGTTGCAATCCACAGTGAAGGC